>JASANE010000180.1:0-57470 GCA_030248225.1 Trileptium ribeirensis | reverse complement strand
CAGCAATACGTTGTAGTTGTACTTCGTTCAGTTACGTATTGATATGCGCTGAACGCAACTGCTGCCTCTTCAACGGAGCCAGGAACATACCCGGGGGGCACTGGGCCGTGGACCTCCCCTAACTATTTCGAAGACCAAGTTTGTGGCGTGTAACAAGCCTCGAAATTTAACAAATTGTGTTGTCAATCCAGAGTTCTCCCCCTCAAATGTAAATCTTGAATTTGGCTCCCGAAGACAGGAAGACACATCGCGTTATGATTGTGACAGTTCAACGTAGTCGCGTCAGAGGTGGGGTTAAAGCAGCAAACATTCAGCCTACAGACTTTTTCCACGGATAATTATTTGCCTTTGATCCCCCGAGAGTACCGACTTTTTATGTATGGCGTCAGGTAGAGACAGGAAGTTGTATAAAACTGTTGAAATTAATATTTATAAAGTTTACATTAATAAAGTACATCCAGACCTCCGCCTGCACATTTCTGGAAAATTTTTTGATTTCTTGGCCTCAAATTACACGTAATTTGTAAATTTATTGGGTTAACGCGTGGGCTTTTTAAAAAATTTGGCTTTCGTGGGCAAAAGAAATCAAAAAACCGAACCGAAAGATCCTGCCCCACACTTATCCCACGTTTCCAGAAGCCTATAAGCGATTTTTGTACTTGCTCTGATTCACTTTCAAGCAACATGACTAACAAACCGGATTTACCTTCAAAGTTAAGGCTTAGGTTGCTGGTCTAACTATTACAATTTTGTTTTGTCCATCCCAGAAATGAATATTTTGGTGTCACGTGCAGCACTTATATTCTTTTAAACTAATTTTAGCTTATTTGGTAACAGATAGGTTCGAGAATGTTAAGTATAATTTCTATGGTATACTTATTATTGTATCCTCCAGGAGACCTGTTTTAGCCTGAAAATTGTTGAAATTTAGGGAACGCTTTTGTAGGAAATCTTAATTTTGACCTGACATGTTGGTATTTTGCTAGCACAACTCTACCGGAGAAAAAGGTCGAGCGTAATTTTTTTACTTGATTGCATTTTCTAGAAGACACCACATACTTGTTAGCCTCAAAAATGGTACAATTTGATGTTAGATCCTGTTTAAGACATTTAAAATCAATTTTGACAAGTCAAATTGGTTTTCGGTAACTTATGCAAGGTCGCACAAGGTCAATTATGGCTTTTTCGATGTTCTAAGTGTGATATTCTCCAAGCCAACACATGTTAGTCTCAAATTATTCATTGTGTGAGGCTAGCTATTGAGCTTTTGAATCAATTTTGACGTTGCAAACTACTACGGTCATGACCTAAAATAAGTGCACAATAATCGCCCGATATTCCGATCGATTTCGATTAAACAAAGTTTCAACTTAATTCTATGAAAGGAAATTCTAAACTATTTCGATCTTGACGTAATTAAATAAATTTGAAATTGTAACATCTTGATTAAAACGAAATTTCGATTGAATGCTCTTATTTTTGGAACGACCGTATTTCTTTAACTACTACCATATTGGACAATGTGAAGTATAATTTTTTGATGGTTTATGAGTTTTAAGGTTATTGTGAGCACATGTTATACAGGAATATAAGGATACAGATAAGGATCGAGGAAAGTGCGTAATTAATTAGTTCCAAGTTCATTTCTGTTTCCAGATAGGTTTAAATTTCATTGCAGCGTTCAAATACACAAATAGTTTAATATTCAGCTCAGTGGATTTCCCAGTAAATGAGCTAATTTGTTTATTGTGTCCACTATGACACAGATACAAGGCAACAATATATTTATAGTATTTATAACATTGCGACTTCAGTAGGCAAATTTTCGAACAGAGATATATTATTTAAAATATGCGAGGAATGCACTTGATTTATAAAGGTGGCGGCCACACATACTTAAACGTTGATGTCTTTCAAACTTCTCGTTGCGGTTCTTATTGTTCAGTTGTGAATTGTTGAAGTAATATTTTAGGACCTCGATATATTGATAATTTAAAAGCGTTGTGGTACGAACGAGAAGCTAGCGCACGCGACATTGAATTCAAGGCAGGTATGTGATTCACAATAACTTCAGGAGTGTTTTCATATTCCTGAAATATTCATGTATATGTCAATTTTACGTCTTTGAACGATTTTTTACATCACAATATCGCGTACGGACCCTAAAAGTGGACGAGTAATAATGCCGGCCACTCCATACGGTCAAAGTATTACATGGGCCTAACGTATTCCAACTACCGTGGGCACCAGCTTATATAGGGTATTATAGTTACGTTTTATCGTATTGCAGTGCCTGTACATAATGTTTCCAAAGTCTGTCGGCACAGGGGGGTCGTGGATCGTTTCTGTGGTGGTGTAAGGAGAGGATTAGCATAAGCAATGATTTTCCCATTTTTTCGCCTAAGTTTCTTCATTTTTTGTTCATAACGGTGCAGTTTTTGCTCATACTTGCCACATCTTTCTGTGTGGCTTCCGTCCTGGCAGGAAGGGGTGTGTGAAGCCCTGGCGAGTGGGATAAACATTGCTTCGGAAGTTCGACCCTTATGGCTAATCACCTAACCCCTATGGACACGCATGCTTTACACCATGTACCTCCTATGTAATTGTCTTGCGGTTTTGTTCCCAACTAAAACTGCGTCTTTCTTTGAGATAGCGCACCATTTTACTCAGCGCATTTTTCGAATTATTGTCTAACTGAAAGCATTGGCAATACCAACAGCATCAATACCTTGGCCATCGTAGTTATTAGGACTATTCATTTTGATGCCGTCTCAGAATACCTCAAATTGCTGTGGGCAGTATGTCTACGCCGGTATAATCATTGAATTTCATGTTTGCACGAGAACATTCAGGAATTTAACATGAAATAAACAAAATTTGGGAATTTTCCCGGAATGCCTGGAATTTACTGTGTTGTTGTATCCCAATTCGGGGGTAAATATGGAAATATATTGCATCGAATTTCGGTTATGTAAAAGTTTCAGACTTGTTCTACGCGGTACATCGTGTCACGAAATGTAGGTTCAAGAATTCGAAACGCTAGTTATTTATGTACGCCAGTAAATTTATAAATTTATATTCGTTTGCACATGAAAAGCAAACATATATAAATTAGAAAATTTCGGGTCCTTATGATTTTTAGAATTCCGGGAAATCATCAGGATAAAAAAGTGACGCACGGATACTTGCTACTCAGTCGGAACACGTTTTTACATGATTTTCCATTCTTTATCATGTAAACGCGTGAGCCAATTTCCTAAAACTTCCTGACTTTTTCCTGAAATAATGTATCCTGGTAGGACTCGGCCCTAGAAGCCCCTTTTTAAAAGCAACTGGGCAGCTTCCAGATGACCAAGAAAATGTACAAACTCCAAAAACGGGGGCTACATATTTTGAGATAAATTATTAAAGTTATAAGTTATAATAATTATTATATTTTGTAAACAATTATATATAGTAAATTTTTATAAATGTCATGAAAGACCATTGTTAGATCATTTTATCCCCACCGGTAGAATACTAAATGAACGAAAAACTCTTTAGGTTACCAAGGTTGTTTTTCTGTTAAAATCACTAATTGATTCGCTTAGAAATTTGCGTTCAGATTTTTGCCATTCGTATTCGCATTTTTGTGAACGTGAACATGAGCTCTGTGTTGTACGAATACAATTTGCGTTCGTACACATTTGCGTATATCGTACGTTTGTCCGCATTGATCAAATGACATTCTGAATCAGACATCTATGTTCGTATTCTATTTGTGTATTATAGCATACTAGAAAAACAGGATTGTTAATAACTTTTTCACTTGTACGCGGTCAGCCAACTATGATGCTAAATCGCAAAATAGTCTCCTCGAGCTGTGCCTACACGTTGCTTTATTGCAAATCGTGTACTTGTTGCATAAGGGAAAATTATGATTTGTCTGCGTTCATGGCATTTACGATCGTGAAATGACTTGACAAAAGAACAATCCAGGTTTACGCTCCTAAAGTGGACTCAAGAAATTAATAAACAAATCAGTAGATATTGAATAAATTTTAGAATATCTCGGGTAAAGTAGAATTTTTGGATTGGTGGCGCGGCGTCAGCATGGGATTAGTTTAGTTTGAGTACTTTGAGCATAGTATCAGGTTGGGTTGGAGCCGACTTCAACATGAAGTCAGACCAGTTTGGAGAGCCCCACAAACCCTTTAGTTATTGAGAACACTGGTGTCATCTGCGGTCTGACCGTGGTAAAGGGAACTTGGAGACCAACCTCCGTGGAAAGGCCATAATCACCTAAAATTGATTTTAAGACATTAAAATAATAACAAATATATTTAAAGGAGCGTACGAATGAAGGAAAATATTTTAGCTGGAAGAAGATACCATGGTTGCAGGCTTGAAATCAATGCACCGTTTTAGATATACGTTCTGGACGAAGGCCAATGCCATATCTGGAGTCTGTTATGACTTAAACAGGCTGTATTATATTTTGGTATTAGATTATGATATAGATCCCGGTATGTCAAAATGGTCTTATTGTTATGCGGTTACGAACTGAAATTATAGCAAAACGTTCGCGAATAATTTAACAGCTGTTAAATTTTTCGTGGCCTGTTCGCGCATTTGTCATGAAAGATTCAAGAAGAATTTGTTTTTCTTTATGTCCGTAATGCAGTATTCACGTTAAAAAGTTAAAAACTATACATATTTGCGTCATCACTGTACATAAATTAATGGACGTTAAAACGACTATATATCATATTGCACAAGGAAATGGTAGCGACCATCGTTATCTTATTTGTGCAATGGCAGAATCTGTATCTGCACCACATTATGTGCAAAAGTAGTGGCGTATATATGGTGGACCTGTAGTTGTAGTCGCTATTTTTGAGCTGTGTGTGCAATGGTAGGGGCAAGATCTACTTCTACTGCCGCATTATGCCTATTTTTAGCAATTTCAAACAAAAATTGCATATTTTTCAATAAATAATTAGTGTAAAGCTATTATTTTGGTGCATATACTACATCTCGCCGTGTTGATTGTGAATCTGGTGCTTATTTACTATTCGGGGGAAGTTAAAAAAATGCTAATTAGTTAGTTATAGCTAATTACTTATTTATTGTTAATTAGCTAATTTTTTGAAAATTTTCAAAGCGCTTAAAAATTAAAAAATGTACCCGACGGTTTTCTATGTCGCTTATCACGAATATGACATTGCTGAAATTCTTAAACCTGGCCGTATATGCTATTTAATTGATTAACTACTAATTTGGTAATTTTTACACACAGGGTTTATATTAATCACTGTTCATTACATTTCATGTGCAGTATTATGACTCTTTATGTCATCAATTATCTATCTTCCTGTAATTTCTTTATTTCATGATAACGTCATTAATTGAATTCTCAGTGTAGCGAATTAAACGAACGTAGCGAAGAATTCTAACTGGCCAGAGTATAAATTTCGATGGTATTCGTGTCGGATTTTTTTGCGGTGACCTGCATAGCTCAACTTAGAGTGGGCATACTGATTCGCATGGTACTGATCCGAAAGCTCAAAATTTTTATATTTGTTCTACACGGGAGAACATGTCACCCCCCTCGTACGGTATCAAGGGCTTGGTTTACGTCGCAACAACCCCGCTAACTATTGAAATACATCCACCTGGTCAATGTTGCGGAAACTCAGTCTCAAAAATTAATCTCTCCAATCGATTCAGCGGGTCAAATTACCTTATGTGAGACTAACTTTATTATTTCGATTTTTGGACCACGGATGTCGAAAACTGGAAGGTTATGCGTTTACAATAATATTTACATTTCCGATGCGCAAGGAACAGCAGGAAGCTCGTAAATGCCAAATTTATGTAAGAAGCTCCATTTAAATAACCATCGTAAAATCCATATTTAGTTTTGAAAAAGGATTGCAGAATCCATGCGAGCACTGGACACATAGCAAATTAAAAGCCGTCGTTTGTTTTTAATACCACTAGTTTGTGCCAAATTGCGGAAAGTGCGTAATGTCATCTTAGTGCATAATAAGGAACATTAATCTCAATATTAACGTTACAAAGTACATACTCAAAATGACCAAAAGTTGATAAAAACTTTGCACCATATAATGGCAAGAACTGTTACTGTGTATTTTCAGTTGACGGCTTAATCAAACACGATCAAGAATATTGGTTACCAAGAATTGATCCAATGACTCCGAGACTGGGTTACGATTATGTTAACGACTTGAACAAGTTAGTTGAGGTTGTGTAACAGATCCATGCTGGTTCGTTAAGAGATAGGTTAATCCTGGCCACAGACTAATGGCCAACATTTACGAATTTAGCTACGGATATCTCCCGAAGTGGAATACCCTACGTGAATGGCTCCGAAAAGTTAAGAAGCCGATTACCCGCATCAATATATTTATGTGATCAGTTGGAACCGACCGCGCGAGTCCACGTTGTCGACTCAGTTATATTCACTATGTACATCGCAAATCAGGAATCACTAGGCCCGATAGTCTCGCTATGCAACTACATGTATTTCCAGTACTTCGGCTTGCACCGCCGATAATTTTCGTGATCGAAATGGGCATCGTTACTATTTCAGGAATGGATAACTGTTGTATTATCATTGCTGTTATGTGTCATGTTATATCGTTTGCATTGTCATAAAGGCACCCATTGGCGTATATGACTTGTACATTATTACTGTTGTACCATATCGTTCGTTTTGCCATAAAGGCACCTATTGATATAATCGTTATGTATCGCCATAACATGAATGTACTGAATGTTATATACTCGTTTGCACGATTATCCTTGTACATACATGTTTGAATAATATTGATTTTGTATATCTTATTTGTACCCTAAATATTATGTGTATTTTTGTACCCGTATATATATTCATCGTACCATATTTATACCAATTTCGTTTCGTTGATTATGGCCATAAAGGCACATATCTGTATTTAATTACATTGTAATTTTCATGATATTCCTATGATTATTGTTGTATTTTGTTGTATCTTTGGTATTCGTAATCGTTGAGGTGTATATGTCCGTGAGTAACCTATACTTAATTAGGTCACTTTTAGAGAAGAATTAGTGACTTTCCACATAGAAAATCAGTATTCTTGTAGGTAGAAACGTTCGGGATTGGCGAGCTCTTTCCATACCCGCCCCGCGAATAAGTATGACGGTACGACTCCCCAAATGCCCCGATATGTATAGGAAAAACCCTGCCCCGCGTAGTAGAACCGTGAAATTCGCCGCGATTTTAGTAGAAAGAGTGGCCGTGACCGAATCCCGTTACGACCGTCCTCATGAGTGAGGACCGCAAAAATGATGGCTGTTCGCCCTATAGCGAACAGCAAATTACAAAATTTCTAAGATTTATAAGTCAAACTGGCCGATATTAAATTTACCAGTGTTGAAAATTAAGAAATACAATACTATAGCAAAAATAACTATAAACACAAAATTTTATCAGCTACCAGCGTTCATTTTTGCTAGCTAAGTTAGCTGATAAAACTAAAAGAAATCGTCGATTCCGAAAACTCGGAATTGAAAGTTGCGACTCCGGCCCATAACTCCGGAACCGTTGAGAAATTGCAAATTAATACCTCAACGTTTTTAATAGAGGATTTTACGGTCTTTACAATGAGATCGGTCCCAATATCCGAGCAGGATCCACGGATTTATTAGGAAATAACTATGTAATTCTAGCCGAGAAATCCGTCTTAATTAAATAACGAATAATTGAAACAAGTATCCCTTGTGTCCGAAGGTTTTGTTTGAGCCCGAAACGGACCCGCTGTGCCCACTTGTGGGTATCCTTTTCCGTGAAAATCGCAGAAATTCTTCCACGATAGGCGTGTAACCCATCATTGGATTCCGCTCACTAAACTCGACACAAATATATACCCCTCACCTCACAAAAAGACAACCCGAACCCGCGGCAGCTGTCTGAAACTATTTAATTATTTATAAAATTTAAGGTGGGCTCGCCCGATAGCCCACCTTCCCTCTTTGTCGTTCAAAAATGGACCTGTTACATATCAAAATGCTCGGATGGACACACTGAGTTCTAATCCGAGACTCGTTTGGCACTTTGGCCATCACTAATGGAATGGGACCCTCTTTTACGTCCTTTGCCCTCGTTTACTTAAGCCGCGTCTCTTTCTACACAAGTATATATGTTTGTATTTAGGTTTACACAAAATAAATACACTTTCATATCAATTTGATATTAATATTAAGTTTAGCTCGATCCACCGTGTGTGCGTTTGTTTCTGCCATAAACGCCAGCTTAAAATCTTCGTTGCATTTCTTAAGCAAACAAGCTTAAGCTTAACCTTATTCGCAGGTCTCTAAACTTTATATAAAACTTAATACCAAGTTTGGCTTTGTAGCTGCAGTTTTAATATTAAACTTCGAGAAGTTTCTTATTAGGAAATAAGTATAAGCTTCATATAAATTTGATATTAAATTCTAGGTTTATTTTGTATTAGTCAGGATGGAGTATCGGCTTCGTTGAGTAAACAAGCTTGACCTCTAAAGCTTGATCCACAATTTATATTAAGGTAAATTTAGCTTAATATTAAAGATTCCACACACGCTTAAGTAAACATTAATGCGCCAGTAAACTTAAAATGACCCGGCAACCATCCTATTTTGTATTTTTGGATAAAATTTGTTACGGAACGGTCAATTGAATTTCGACGTAAAACTGTTCGCGAACACAGCGCTCGCGAACCATTTTGTGTTCGCGAAAATTCAAATAAAATTGCCCAAATTTTTAAGAACGAAAATTTGTCGATTTAATTGTGACTTCACTTTTGCATTAAATTTGTTCGCGAACACTGTATAATCCAAATTTAAATGATAGTACATTAGGGAACAGAATTTGTGCCAGTTGAAATCGCCAAAATTCTGTTCCAACACAAGGTCTAATTTCTGGCACTTGAATTTGATTTTACCAATTTTCGGTTAGCGAAAAACCAAATGAAATTTAGCCAGTTTTCCGTAACAAGGGTTTCGGTAATGACAGAATAGGATGGTTGGCTGGGTCACCTTAAGTTTGCTCACGCATATGTTAATACAAAATTTATATAAAATAAATTTGAAATTTCAAATTATAAAGTAATACAAATTATATGGAAAGTATAGGGAGTTATTTACCTGTAATATCGTATCTGGGACCGAAATAAATTAAAGGACGCGTTATGGATTCTATAGAGAATCCATCTTGTTATATTTATTAATCAAACAATGAATTTATATAAAGTTTAGTAGAAATTTATAAAAGTTTGATATAAAATGGTAATAAATCATTTAAATTGCCCATTTTATAGAAATTCGTGCTGATAAGAAAGTTTACATTTAAGCTGAAGTTGGGGTCAAATCGTCCTAAAAGTGCTGACCAAGCACTTTTAATAAAATAATGGCCCCATAAATCAATTTAATTGCCGTGAATTAAGCTATTTAACCGGCACCGATCAAACTAGCGAGCTTCAGTTTGACTTCGGAAGCGCAGAGTGCGGTCGGTTTGTAGACTGGCTCTGTAGCTCTTCAGTAGTTACAGTTTGACTTTATTGATTACTTCTTTCTTTTTTTCTTTATTGGTCTTGGTTTTGCGAATGGATGGACGAGCGATGGGCGTCGAACCGAAGGATCCGAGTATGTAAGCGGGGGTAGGGAGGCTTAGCTTAGTAACGAAGTATTACTGACGTTAGATAGGATAAACCCGGAGAATAGTTAATGTAGAATTGAGAGTTCGTATTGATTAGCCCTAAGGTTAAGCCTCCAAGGACTCCCTGTCCGTACTTGTGTTTGCTTGATAGTCTAGTCCGTCCCAGCTTGTCCTGCAGATCCATAGCCTTGTTGGCCGTTCCTAATAATTCATTAAATAGTCGACTTCACGTTGAACCTCCCTCGGTCAGTGAGTTACGGCACAAATAAACGCGACACCCGCGTATAGATTTATTTTACTTGATTCCTTGAGTAGAATTAGTAGCCCAAACGTGACATTTGAGCCGACCGAGGTTAAACACAGCTGTCCTCATTGAGTATTCGGAATGAAGCTCCGTACCATCCTTGGCCTTGTTTGCTGAATTTATATTTAATTAGGCAGTACCGATAGAAATAATACACTTTATGAGAAGATGTCGTTGCAGATTATCGAAATAATTATTAATAGTTACTCGTAATGGATAAAATTTACATGGCACGGTGTTCCTTCTAGCAGTTTTGCTGAGATTTTGTTAGGACTTTAATAGTAGCCTTTTAAATCGAGCCTAGAATTTAATCATTCTGCAATCGAGTTTGCTGATCTAATGTCTAATGAGTGAGACAGCTCACTCTGAGTGAAAATTAGCCAGTGAACATTAATTGAAACCCGGGGTCATAACCTTCATAATCGAACGTACACAGCCGTAAGCTAGGTCATCAACGACTACATTTAGCCTCTATGAACACTATTGACGGCTGCGCTCACCGTACTCAAGAAAATTTTGAAATGAAAAATAGCAGACACATATGCCAACGATACAGCTAACAAAGCGCCAGAAGTTAACTGATCGCTCAATAACTCAATAACACGCCAATAGGCTGGCTCAGGCAAACTGAAGGCTGCTAGTAAATAATGATTGACAAACAGATGGGGCAACACACTAAACAATGTACTAGGTTCAGGTACGGTAACAAAAGGAGCGAAGACACAAAGTCAAGGTATAATTCGACTACTTATCTACTCTACTACTAGGGTTTAAATATGATGACAGAGTATGGTACAATTTTATCCATCAATAATATACAACAATCTAGTAATATATACAACATTCAATGGTTCAGTAGAATGGTGCGGTGTGGTTTTGCCGGCCTCGAGGGCCCAAACGAAAGATGTAAGGGATTCTCTACTTGTAAAACAAAAATAATCAAAATTCCAGGGAAGAATTTTGAGTTATAAGTGATTGAAATTTTAGGTGGATGCGACCCTCCTTTTGGTCACCGGGTTCATAAACCCGCTTGAATAATGTCAACCTCTGGGGTGAGTTTGAAAGACCAAATACATTTGTCAAGCTTCAAGAATTAAACACAATTCGTGGAGGCAATTTTGCGCAAGATCAATTTTGGTTTTTACTTGTAAATTTTCAGAGTGAAGATTTGTTGTACCAACACTGTCTATCACAACAATGGGTAAAACCCAGGGAATAACCGGAACCAAAATTTACCGGAACCGGAACCAGCAACCGGAACCGTCCATTTAAACCGGATCCGGAACCGGAACCGGAACCTGGTCTTCGAAATTTATATATAGTAAAACAGATGATGGAAGAAATGAAGGTATAGTGGATTTAAAATGCATTAAAAATAACTTTTACATTAAACTTATTGTTTTGCGATGGTATTATTGCCTTTCTGAAACTTTAAAGAGACTGATGAAGCTAATAATGTTTATTTATCGATCAAATATGTCGATTTTTGGACACTTAGAGCAAAAATCCATTCCACTATACACCATTGCATATACTGCGTCAAATCGAATGTGGTTACAAAGCTTGGAGCGTAGAATACACACTTTCGCTCTGTCTCCAGTCGCCTCCCTTTACTACACATACGTTTGTTGTATGTTCTTCTGTAGGAAACTTAAAATTATTGGTTTATATGATTCTAAGAGAAAATAATAGATAGAAGGTAATTTTCTGATCAGTGGTCAGAGACATTGTTTAGGCTAGCGTTGAACAAACAGTGCCCGTCAGTTAGATCATAATGATGATAACTTTCTAGTCAGAATGCTATAAATGAGACACACTGTGATGCTGCTCGCACAGTTTCAATAAATACAGTTCATTGCCAAGAAAGCAGTTTCTAGCTGCGTTGCAGATAACGTTATTTTACTTCAAGTTAAACTGATTTACCAAGTTTACAAGCGCACTGGCGGGTGCCTGACGCAATTTATGTTAGCCAAGCATACCCTAAGTACTTCTGCGTAAGCCATACTCTGTTACCGAGTTAAACCGGTTTAATTCAAACGTATCCAACAGACTTCTGGATGTGTAAAATAGCTGCTACAAGCATTGACCTGGCTTTGATTTAACAAACTCCTGCAGGTTATTATGAAAAATTCCTGCTCAAATTATGTGCCCTACTTACGTTTTACACGGCAAATAGGTTAGTTAATCTTTTCTTTTGCTTGGTTGTATTGGAGCTTGATCGTTGTATAATATATATTACATATGCTTGGATTGCAGGATAAAGCAAAAAACGTGGAAAATTTCAAACAAAATTTTTAAACCGGAATTCCGGTTCCGGTATGGTTTTTGCTCTTTGCCGGAACCGGAACCGGAACACGATTTTCGTCGGAACCGGAACCGGAATTCCGGTTACTCCCTGGTAAAACCTAATAAAATTTTCAAAATAAAATGATAGCAACGATCGGTCAGTGCTGATTTTAAATATGCTCCTAGAAAACTGTTATGTAACCTCGGTCGGCTCAGGATCAATTCCTAGCTCCTAACTCGTCTCGGGGAATCGTGAAAATTAATATCCGCGAGTGGCGCGACCGGAACCAGCAACCGGAACCGGAACCTGGTCTTCGAAATTTATATATAGTAAAACAGATGAAGGAAGAAATGAAGGTATAGTGGATTTAAAATGCATTAAAATAACTTTTACATTAAACTTAATGTTTTGCGATGGCATTGTTGCCTTTCTGAAACTTTAAAGAGGCTGAAGAAGGTAATAATGTTAATTTATCAATCAATATGCCGGTTTTTGGACACCCAGAGCAAAAAATGCCTTCCACTACACACTATTGCGTATACTGCGTCAAATTGAATGTGCTTACACAGCTTGGAGCGTAGAATACACGCTTTCGCTCTGTCGCCAGTCGCCTGCCTTTACAAAACATACTTTTGTTACATGTTCTTCTGTTTGAAACTTAAAATTATTGGTTTATATGATTCTAAGAGAAAATAATAGATATAAGGTAATTTTCTGATCAGTGGTCAGACAAACTGTTTAGGTTAGCGTTTGACAAACAGTGCCCGTCAGTTAGATGATAACGATGATAACTTTCTAATCAGAATATTATAAATGAGACAAACTGTGATGTTGCTAGCACAGTTTCAATAAATACAGTTCATTGCCAAGAAAGCAGTTTCTGGCTGCGTTGCAGATAACGTTAGTTTACTTCAATTTAGATTGATTTACCAAGTTTACAAGCACACTGGCTGGAGCTTGACGCAATTTATGTTAGCCAAGCTTACGCTAAGTACTTCTACGTAAGCCATGCCGTGTTACCGAGTTGGACCGGTTTAATTCGAACTACCCCGCAGACTTCTGAATGTGTAAAATAGCTGCTACAAGCATCCACCTGGCTTTTATTTGTTAACAAACTCCTGTTGGTTATTATGAAAAATGCCTACTGAAATTATGTGCCTTACTTATGTTTAAATTATAAATACTTCCGCCAGACGGCAGACACAATCTTATTTTATATAAATTTCATATTAACTAAATTTATTTACTTAATAAATATATAAATAGACACAATCTTATTTTATATAAATTTCATATTAACTAAATTTATTTACTTAATAAATATATAAATATAAATAAGTTTTAATATTAAAATATATGTAGTTGTTCCTCATAGACTAATATATGAACATTTGTACTTATACATATATATATATACACACACATATATATACAGATATATATATACACATATGTATACATATATGTATATATAGGGGAGTGCTAACATATATTATATACTATTATACTAACATATTATACTAACATACTATTATATGTAATATATATATATGCGTATATATATGTAATTGCGTCAAGCACCAGCCGCTGAACTTTTAAAATTTTTTAGCTCTCTTAACCCGTTTTTGCCTGAGTTTTGGTTTTCTTATCGAAACTTAGAAATTTAATTTATTCAGGCTCTATTGAGTATAACTAACAACACAATTCTTGTTTTTGTTCGATTTTAGGTTATTTACTCTTATTATCATATGTTCGTAAAAACGAACACCGGGCAACAACGACTACGTGAACTTTCAAAATTTTCAAAGTAAAAAATCTATTCCAAATTCTCCATACTATAAGCAGGTATACTGAGCATGCCATAAAATTGGTCTTCAAACAGATTGAAAAACCCTAATAACCAGTTATTTATCACGAAATTACGGAAAACAATTTTTGTGAAGCCGAACGTCACATCGGTCGCATTTCAATGGCGCATTTTTCTTGTATAAGCCGCAACGCCCTTCCCTTTCGGCTAGAATAAGGGAGCGTTTAGCTCTTCCTTTCGTAACGCGATATCGATACGCATCTCGTGCTTAGCACACGGAATCCAGTTAATGCCAAATAAAAGTTAGCAATTCGACCAAGAAATGTCAGGATATTCATAGTTTTGTCATCAGACCGCCTGTGTATTTGCCAAATGTTGTGAACAGACGTTTCCAGTGAATAGACTTCTCCAGACGTATCCAGCAGCCCACAACCACCTTTTTCTTCGCACAGCCACACGATAATTGTCAATGTTTGGGTCTATGCAGTCTAATCCTCCGATAAAACTGTTATAATATTATTCTGGATAGGAATCGGTACTTTCTTCCTCTGTTCCTAAGCTCCGTCGAAAACTGTTTGGACTGGCTCCTTCGAGTCAGCGGATGAGATACGGTGTACTGCATGGTTTTCAATCCGGGCAGTGACCACAATACCAAAAACATTCCTTTTATATGACTCCAGCGGAGGTTTTTTGCAAGCGGCCACTTTTGAACAATTGCGCAGCCTTCTAACCGGGCTGTCATTACAGTCTCCGTGTAGCTTACTCCTTTGTATATAAGCATATTAGCAAGCGTTTATGACAAAAAATATCTGTCTTCATGTACATTGTACGAATTGGCCGGCAATTTGGGCAACAGCTCAAGGACAAAGGTACCACCCAACCCTAATTCGCGACTGTACAATCCAGATCCTTGCTACAGTTCGAATTGAAACAAGTAATAAGTACGATCGCAAAGACACCAAAATTTGCATCCGAACCTGGTTGGTTTAGCTCTTACAAACTGTTTCGTTCCATATCGTCCAAAATCAAGAGCCATACTTTCATCGACGCACAGCTTCTCGGGAATTTCAAAAAAATTTAGAACCGTTTGTTCAGTGCGCAATAGAAGAAGCCACATTTGGCAAGTTTATCGCCTTGCGAAAGTTTTCTGTTGTCGCTACAGGTAAGTATCGCTTTATTTCGTCGACGTTCGGTTTCAACTCATGCCCTACACTCTGAACAATGCCAGTTGGGCACGCACGTAATAAGCGACTGCTGAGTTTGTCAGCTTGGCCCGGTTTACCCTCGTCCCTGCTATCCAAACACAGCAAGCAGTGATTTTCGGCTAATTTTGACGCACATAATATCACAAAGCATTTCGCAAGGTGCGTAATGCCCGAAAATAGGAATTTGAATAGCGTAACTTCTGCAAAGTTTTTGTGCTGGCTATGCACCCTTTCATGCCCAGTGTTCGTTTTCACGAACACTGGAAACAAAACACCTCGTCTCACGGATAAATTGTATTAACGAATACAAATTTAGTACTAACATTATCAATTAGGCCTTTTTGTGCAGCACAGAACTTATAATATAAAGGAACCTAAATACAAAGCTTTTTACACCAAGCTGGGAACACGTCGCTCGGCATATGACATTATAGCGAACTTTAGCTATAGGTCAGAAAATATATGGCAAGAATTTACACTATATTTTTGCACGTAATAATTAACTAGCAAGTGCTATATAAATTTGACATAGAGAAATCAGATTAAGTATACTCATGCATATCTGGCGCAGCGAAATTTTTATGTGCGTAAAAACTAACAGTGGGAAAAAACGGGTTAAGGTATATTAGAAGTGTATAATTTTATTTTTCTTTCAGTAGTCCGGAAGCTGTCAGACGTATTTGTAGCGTTGCATACGGCCACAGGGTATGTGTGATTTTTATTATTTAGTGTAAATGTTTGAATGCGATTCCAAACGTGTTAAAGTATTTGTAGTTTGTAAGAAAAAGTGAACTATGTATATTTGTAGCCTTTCTGAGGAGGCATTAAACAGTGATCTTACACAGGAATGTGTTTTTCGATGGTTCATTGCGAGAATGTGATCTGAAGGGACCAGGATATGTTTTATATTTGATAGAGTCGTGAATTGGCTTTGTTTGGGCTAACCTTAGCAACCCCGTATACGTAGCGTGTTTTACAAGATGTACACTAAGTTCCTTTTTATGTTTAGGTTTTTCGACAATGGTCGCCAAAAGGAATTGTCAATTAAGAAAATAATTGTAGTCGCTACGTTTTCTGTGTGTCTGAACTTGCATCATGAAATGCAAAATTTATAAAGTGTTCAGTCATATACGGACAAATTGTGGCTTCTCGGAGGGAAGCCACGAACTCCTGGTTCATTGGACTTCTCGAGTAGACACTGTTGTAGTAAGTGATGCATGCACTGTGAAAATCAGAGTTGAATAATGCTGTTATAATGGTCTTATCAACTTTATTCCGTCAATGCTGGTTAATACACATTATTTTTATCTTTCGAAATAATGACTCAAAGAATGTCGCCGAATTTTGTAGTAACCAGATTTTTGATTTAATGATCAAAATGGGACAACTTTATATTGTCCCGAAACATTGTCATATTCGATAAGATTATGCATGTGAAACTTACAATCGCGGCCAAAAATAAATGCAATCTATAACGATTCCAATCGATCGAAATTTTGTTTAAGTGCAATAAATCGAAACTGATCGAAATTTCGTTTAATCAAAAACAATCGAAATTTTATAAATCTGAAATTTGTTTAGCTGCGCTAAAACAGAAATCGATCGAAACTGATCGATTTTGATTAAACGAAATTTCTATCCATTATTTTGCACTTCTGGCCGCAGCTGTATTTTCACGGGTTTATGGAAGTTCAGTTAATTTATCCAATCTCTTCGTACAACCGTGGAAAATTAAAAACGCTGAACTTGCAACAAAGGACAGGACATATTACAGTCACGGACAGAATTAACTACACAAATAAACACGTGAATGCGTTTAAACGCTTTGTGTCTCCGCGTTTGTTGAAACGCTTTTGTGTGTTTGTGCGGTTGAACTCGTTTACGAACGTGTTTATTTAATCCAACTTGTGTGCGTGCTTGTGTTTGTGCAGTTAATTTATTCGTAACTGTAGGTACATTCATGCTTTGAGGTGTTTAGATTTTTAGTTTAAGTAATATTCAATGAGGTTAACCAATTTGCTAGTCTATTACCGGATTTGTTGTTCGTAGTGTAGTTTAGTATAAACTGTGAAGATTGTTTTAGTCTGATCTGACTGCAGTTTGGAAGAAGCGAATAATGGACTCGGTGCGAGATCATGATCTCATGTCCAGAGATAGTTCGTTGCCTGCGTTGAGTAGGTTATTGTTGCTGATTTGTTAATGTCACTATCGTCAAACTAGTATTTTAAGTTTTGTCCGACTGGACAATTATTAGTTTAACATAAAATAGATCTAATTTTTAGTATGGGTTGTTGGTATGCAGTCACCTGGAAAAATAGATGACCAACCTGCAATGCACCACTTGTGGCAATGGCTCGTGGAAGATTGGCTAACAGCAATTAAGCGGATATTAATTTTTCGTGCAAGGCGCTTGCTTTTATTTCTGTCCGTAACTGTGCGTTGACTGCTAGTGAAGTTTACACTGTCATATATGCATAGTATATGCAATGATGGTATAAAATGCGGAGTAACTTCACAGTTCATTAAATATGCTGTACAGGTAGAACGTCTTTAATCTCCTGCAAAGGCCCTATCGCGGGTTTAATATTAATTTTCATTTCAGATTTCCAAGAGACGTCCAGGAATCTGAGATAAGGAAATATCTCAATATAATAATATTAATATCAAGAGTTCATTAGGGAAGAGTATGACACTTCCCTGTACTCATATGTTAGCCCGTGTTTGATGACGCTGGCATTTTCGGCCTTATCCCCACAATTTCTGGGGGGGGGGGTCGAGATGGCCCTACCCCTCCCCCAATTTCTGGGAGGTTGGTTTATAGGCAGCTGCTTGTGAACCGACCCCCCCCAGAAATTGGGGGGGGGGTCAGGCCGAAAACGCTGGCGTCATCAAACACGGGCTAACCTGTGAGTGCAGCGAAGTGTCATACTCTTCCCTAATGCACTCTTGGTAATATTATAACAACAAACGCGAGAACTCTATCCCTAATCTCGATAGGGCATTTTGCTTCTATATGCTTATTTCTTACATATTATGTTCCCGCTTTCGAAATTACTAGATGATTCCTTAGTGGCCGCATCGTGGTTCTCTTTATTGTGCAGTAGGTCGTGTCGTCGAAATGTTCTCCTTAGTGGGTATTTCTCAAAATGCTAAACGATCTGTTTAATCGGCGCTATGACAAAGGTTATGGTATGGGGTCTAATCATTTTCACAAGATCCTTAAGCTGGAAAGCTCTCGTTTAGCGTGGCTGTCTGGGAGGTAGTGAGGTGAAGAATGCACTATTATGAAATAAAATGTAGTAGCCTGTAAAGTTATCATTTTGGGAGATTTGCGGGCTTGACAAATATTTGAGCGTGGACGTACGGGCCTAGCGGTGGTGAACAAGCTTTTCACTGTCTCGGGTACTTTTTGATGCCAAAAATTTGTGTACATGGACACACCTGGCCGCAGTTCAGACTTGCAACGTTTCATCATCTGGCGCGATAGCTGAAAGGAAAGCTTGAAGAATTTGTTTGGTTAGGACAAGAAACGGATAATCCGGGATTTCAACTCCTCCCGTAAATGTAGGCGAGGGGGCTCGGGTCGAAACGGTTTCGGCAGTTAAAAAATATTCTTAACTGTATTTGGACAACTGATGCAGATATTTTAATTATCTGCTGTTTCTGGTTATTTTGTAGAGCATTTAAGGCTGTATAATTGGTCTGTTCACAGCTTTCCGAGAAATGGAAGGATGGGGCTTCGGGGGCCAAGTTCATTCTGGGAGGAAATTTCAAAGCGGGGGATAAATTTTGTTTAAAAATGCTAAGTATTTTTATATTTTCTTATAGTTTTACTAATCGTACAAGTATTTTCAGGCTATAAAACGTCATTTTAGCATTAAAAATAATGGCAATAGTTAAAAACATTTTGCATACAGAAAACATAAATTCAGAGAAATTTTAGGATTTAGTTGAGCATAAATGGTTTCGCCCAAGACCTTCGGACATGGGGAAAATTTCACGAACATGAGGCATTTTTGGAAATTGGGGGTCCTCACCCCCAATGTGAAGACGCCAGTATAAATGTGTTACAGGTGGGTTCAGGGTTAGTGTACAAAGGTGCTTTTAGAAGAGCTCAAAATACAGAAATATTCGAAAAAATTATATATATTTCAATAACCAATAAATATTTAAGTGTCATTTTAGGATTGTATGGCAGAGTAAGTGAACCTCGTGTAGCTGCATGTTACATGTTGTTACGGTGGTTACCTATGTTTTTAGGTAAAATTTTATTAAACCGGGCCCATAAGATTCGAAATACAGAATAACGGCCGCGTTTCCCACAGCTGGCTTCTTCATTCGCAGAACATTTTGTCAGCCAGTGGGCTGCGGCACGGATTTTATTAGCGAGCATAAAACGGGGCAACCCGCGGCCACAGGTACGTATTATAAATAGATAACCCACTGTTAGGCGCCGAACGCATCACCTCTCACCCTGCGCACAGGATGCGAGGAAAATTTAAACAATAATTATGACCATAGTTATAAAATTATGAAAACTTTAACACACTGGGCAAATTATTGGCTAGCTGCTTCCATACCCTCTTCCGCTACCCCGTTCTCACCGCTGGAACCACTTACTCTATAAGCCGGAGGACTTAAAGCATCTATCATAATAACTACTAACTCGCAAGCAAGGGTGAAACGGGGCGAGGGTGGTTTCAATTTATTGGCAATTTTATCTAATCACTCTTGCAACAGGCTTTGTGTTTGAATGTACATACTACGCTAAAACCTCTCTAACCCTGAACCCATTGAAAACCCTAAAATTTCGTCGACCCTCGACCCATCAAAACCTGAAATCGCACGAAGTATTCGTGTTAGTCTGTAGATAACCGAACGTGCTAGTCTTTAGTATTCGAATTCGTATTTAGCATGCCTAAAACCTATATACACCATTCTTGATGCCCTGTACGCAATACGTAACCAAACTACTGAAGATAGATTATATTCTGTCAATCAGGTTCATTGACCGTAAATCCATTCGAAAAGGTATGAAATGTTTGTGCTGGATTCTAGATAACCAAATCATCGTATTCAGAGTATAGAAAAACTTATATATAAACCACTGTTGGTTGTTGATGCCCTGAAAGCAATAAATAACCAAGCAAATGAAAACTCACTGCATTTTGGAAATCGGGCTCTTCGATCGTAAAACCCTTGGAACGAATATAGTCAAGCCGGACTATAAACCGCAAAACCATCGTATTCAGTGTTGAACATAGACACTCTTTGTAGGTTAAAAACACCCAAAACATGCCGAAACTTGAAAAATCGTTATTTCTGGCAAACGGTCAAAGTGCCATAATCGGGCCCACAGGAAAAAAATCATGGTCAGCAAAATTATAGATCTCGATGAGCTGGTTCTACTATGTGGTCTCGATTTTTCGATACGAAGCCTGTATCGCGACACTGTATTCTGAAAATCAGGTAAAATGTCATCAAAAATCTTTGAAAATGCAGGAAAAAAATCGACCTTAAATTCATCGGAAACATTGACAAACCATCAAGTATTTGTACTGGTCTGTAGATAACCAAACCATCGTATGCGGCATACCAAAAACCTATATATACATGAATTTGATGCCCGTACGCAATAAATATCCAAATTACTGGAGACTGAATATTCTGAAAATCAAGTTCAGTGACCCTAAACCCAATAAAAACATTTGGAAGTGCATGAAATATTCGTTCCGGGAAATATTCGTTCCGGTCTGTATCTATATAACCAAACCATTGTATTCGGCATACCGAAAAACCTCTACTTAACTATTTTTGGTACCACGTACAATATTATATATATATATATATATATATATATATATGTACATATATATGTATATATACAATATATATATATGTATATATGTGTACTTGGTCATATTATAGATTATCAGAACTTAGTGAAACGTAGTGGAGATTATGTGTTGCAGGGGTGAAATCTTTTAAATTCCTTCTCTCTCTCTATTATTGTGTGATCGGCCATAACTCGGGATCGACTTAACCGATTTTCATGATCTTCGGCTCATTCGAACCAGCATAGTCTATTTACCGAGTACACCCCCGAGCGTTTTTGATTTGGGGTGTGGTTCCGCGGTCAGGGGACAAAACGGTGTTTTTTGCCCCATTTTAGTACCCTTCACGGAAGCAAGGTTATTTTTATCTTAATTTTCGAATTTTTTCTCTGAGTGGTTTTATTTCATAGTAAAATACCAATGCTTTTTTTTGTTTTTCGATTACGGATCCGGTTCTGGATTTATGGCGTTTGAGGTATGGGGGAATGGCGCCCCAATGGTTCCTCGACCCAAAAGTTGAAAATTTGTTGTGACGTCATGGGCGGCTGATAAGTTTCGAGTTTCACCTGGGGGTTTTCGGGCATGGGAAGCTCATTGCCGGTCTGGTTTTGCTCTGCGACCCTTAGTTCCACGGGTACGGGGAATGCCGCCCCATGGTTCGGGGTCAGAGGTCAAAATGAGAGTTTTTAGTATCCTTCACGGAAGCAGGGTTATTTTTATCTTAATTTTGGAATTTTTTTCCTGGTTGGTTTTATTTCATTGTAAAATGACATATGCCGATGCATTTTTCTTGTTTTTCGATTACGGCTCCGGTTCTAGAGTTATGAGGTTTGAGGTATGGTGCCCCGAGGTTCCTCGACCCAAAATTAAAAAATTTGTTCTGACGTCCTGGGCGGCTGAAAAGTTTACCTTGGGATTTTTGGACATGGAAAACTCATTGCCGGTGTTGGTTTTGCTCAGTGACCCATGGTTCCATGGGTACGCGGTATGTCGCCCCATGGTTTGCGGTTAGAGGTCAAAATGAGTGTTTTTACCCCGTTGGTTATTTTTATCTTAACTTCCGAATTTTTTCTCTACTTGGTTATGTTTCATACTAAAATGATAAATGCCGATAACTTTTTTGTTTGAGTATGGCTCTGGTTCTAGAGTTATAGGGTTTGAGGTATGGTGCCCCAATGTTTCCTCGACTCAAAATTCGAAAATTTGTTCTGACGTTCTAGGCGGCTGAAAAGTTCTACCTGGGGGTTTTCGGGCACGGGAAACTCATTGCTGGTTTTGCTCTGTGATCCATGGTTCCTTGGGTACGGGGGTTTGACGCTCCATGGTTTGGGGTCAGAGGTCAAAATGAGGGTTTTTAGTACCCTTCACGGAAAGCAAGGTTATTTTTATCTTAACTTTCGATTTTTTCTCTGGTTGGTTTTATTTCATAGTAAAATGATATATGCCGATGCCTCTTTTTTTTGTTTTTCGATTACGGCTCAGGTTCTAGAGCTATGGGGTTTGAGGTACGGGGTTATGGCGCCCCAATGGTTTCTTGACCCAAAACTTGAAAATTTGTTGTGACGTCTTCTGCGGCTGATAAGTTTCACCTGGGTGTTTTCGGGCATGGGAAACTCAATACCGGTGTTAGTTTTGTTCTAACTTGTCCGGTATTATGTGATATCCACATGTTGCATATCGACGTATGCTATCGAGAGCTGATTATCTGTGCATGCAAAAGGCGTAGGTGTACCTATGCTTAACTACGTTTTGCAATCTCGATAGAGTTAATAGTTTTTGATGCCGTATACGCAACACATAATCAAACAAATCAAAACACTACATTTTGGAAATAAGGTTCGTCAACCTTTAAACCCGTGACACCAAGGTTTTTTGATCCACAGTGGGTCTGGACCCAAACATTTTTACGTGGACCCAAAAAAATTTTGCTAGAATGGAACACACTGGACTCAGGGCAGTTTCGGATTCGGAGACATTGTGTTTGCTCATAAACTTTATTCGGTTTGCGTTTGCTTTATATCATACGTAACGAGAAATCTCTTCATAACTCAAATATCAACGTACGTAATAAGCAGATTAATACTGATTAATAAGCAGATTAATTTATACAAAATATTGTCAGCGTGCTGCAACTCCACAAATCACAGATTCTGTGCACCTGACAAAAGCGTACATAAAATTTGGTCCAATCGTTTGCAGTTGGAGGTGGTGTAAATTTTGTATGGCTATGTAATTGTGTTTCTTTATTGTGTAAAAATTCGTGAAATTCTCGAGCCAAAATTGTAAATCTGGACCCAGCGCTTAAGGTCTGGACCCAAAAAATATGCTGTACCCAGGGTCCGTTTTGAACAAAATACGATTCGGGAACACTACAAGAAAATGTATAATATATAGGGGTCATTTCACGAAACCATGTACTTTTGAAACGCCATTTTTGAAGCCAAAATGTAACGTTTTCGTATGTACAGTGTCTAGACCCCTTCCGACATAAAAACACGGAATTTTTCGAATATCGACGTCTCTATGCAAAACGAGCTACCTGAAACCGGCTACAGGGGCCTGAAAGGGTACTCCTGGGGTGTCAAATTTTAATCCAAAATAAGTGATCATTCTGTAGGGTAACGCAGTGACATGTGAACCACGGTCTGTTTGCATGCAAGTCGGACCAAAAGGGTCACGGTCAAGCCATTTGGAGGATTTGCGACCAAAAATTGGCGCAGCTAGGGACCTTTTATGGTTAAAAAAAGAACAATTTAGAACGAGCCTGTCGCAGAAGTTTTTCTAGCGTAACGGAGACAGCACCTACTACAGATACCATTTTATGCTCACAAACCAACCATGCGTGGGGGATGCCCGACAAAAAATTTCAGGCAGATCCTTAGGCCTTGTAAAAATTGGCACCCCGATATGTGTTAGTGTTGGCGCTACACCTGAGGTCGGGGGGGGCTACACCTTCGTAGAACATACATTGCTTGAAACTTTGGCTACGTCTAGAGATTCTAGATTTATTTTAACACGCTGCTGCTGTAAAACAAACACAATTGATATATGATTATCTTACATTTAGGTGATGATACCAAGGCCGATGCGAAAAATAGATGTGGGGGCAGGCAGAATGGTTCCCTAGCTACCCAGTTAACAGCACAATCCCATATCATGGTGCATTGATGATGAATGATGATCAACTTATATACTAATATGGTTTGCCACCTTCGGTTTCTTTTATTATACATGCGGTCGGGGGGGGGGGCTACACGTCAGGTCGGGGGGCGCTACATTTCCATTAAAAAATTTTAATTCATGGGTCGATTCTAGCGGGGCG
Source organism: Trileptium ribeirensis (assembly GCA_030248225.1). Classification (NCBI taxonomy): domain Eukaryota; kingdom Metazoa; phylum Nematoda; class Enoplea; order Enoplida; family Thoracostomopsidae; genus Trileptium; species Trileptium ribeirensis. The sequence goes on along the minus strand of JASANE010000180.1, from coordinate 33,029 downwards.
TTACTATGTTTCTATCCGGCCTATTGTAACACTGTATGCTAAATTTGGCTTTTTAAAATTTAATTTTCGTAAGGTCGGGGGGAGCTACATTTTGCATACCCCATCTTTGGCACTTTATGACTTTCGACCTCATAATCAAACAACACATGGACAGACGCTGATATTCTTTTTTTAATAACACCTGTACTGATTACGATTACCGTTATATAGCATTTTTGGCGCTAGTGCACTTTGACGTTATTTACCAGCGTATGCAAGCTGCCAGAGTTGACCTTGGTCATGGGGCTACATGTCACGAAAAAAATTTGGAAGCTTGACGTCAGCTTCAGTGTCGATGCTTACTTCCAAGTTTTTGGAGAAAAATTAGCAAATACCAAAGGATCACAGTGAAATGAAAAACACACATATGTATCACGTGCTGGCGATACGGCGAACGTTTATAGTGGGACATGTGTTTTTGGCTTCATTTGGCCAACCCGGTTTGAAGGCCGCTGGTTCCTGGTATGTTAGGGGTATAGAGGTCCACAATGCCCCATTATGCCCGCCGAACATGCTATTACTATATTTCACAGCGACATTACATTTCCTTCCAAAAGACTGGTGCTATGGGCCAAAAAGTGCCGACGTATCCCCCCCCCCCCCCGACTAAATGACATGGTTTCGTGAAATGACCCATAGTGTATAATATGTAAGTTGTACTCTAGACAGCAAATCATATCCAGTGTGCTTGATAGCCAAATAGGTACTAATCGCAAGTAAAACGTGGAATAACATGCGGAAATTTGGAAAATGCTATTTGCCGACTCATGTTCGGGTCCACAGTGGCCCAGGGAGTGGTCTAACCAAAGATTCATGCTAATTCAATATGGTGGTCTCCGTTTTTCAATGCGAAGCCGTGTCGCTAGATATGGGCTGCGAAACACGGGTATCCATGTGACCAGATTTGGCAGAGAACCCTTAAGAACCTGTTTTTTTGCCATTTTGCCCGTAAAGGTGGGATCGGAGCTGTTCGCGGTTAACTAAAGGGCACTATCATCAATATCGAACAAAAAAAATTTTATCGAAATTCATCCACCCGAAGAAGAGTTATAAATGAAAGCTACATACAAAAAAGAAACACGATTTTCCCCCTAGCGTTCTGAGTGGAAACTTTGCTCGTTTCGCTCGCTCCGGTTCAGTAAGACGAAGGTGATATTGCTGCAGACGGCTAAGATTATTACTAATAGGTAGTTTGATCTTTATGTTATATTTCATTATCACCGACATTATCTCACAACCTTCATACGCTGCGCTAAATTTTTATTTGCGAACGAAATACGAACCCTATAGTCTAGTTAATTAAGTTACATAATTACCCAGGCTGCATGTTCGAAATAGTCGTCTCGAAACCACATTTTTTGAGATAGTCCTTTGCTCAGAATAACGGCGATTAATCATTTTCTGCGGCCGCAGCATATTATAAAATATCGTGTTCTTGTAAAATATAACTTGACCCCAAATCTGTTTAGACTGTCTTCTCTATCGGGTGAAAATTTTGAACCGGGGGTTGAAAAATATGGTGGCAGCCTCCGGTTCATACGACTTTGCCTTTCATATTTCCTTCATATTTGTGGTTATTTTTATTCGAATTGTAAGGTGGTTCGGCATCAATCATTAATTCAACATTTTATTTGAAATGTCAATGAATATTTAATTGTGGCATCATTTTTACGATTCATATACTTGAACCACCTTTGACCTTACGTGTTTTATTAGTGGTCAATATCTGAACTGCGGGGCGACCAAAATTATGGGGGATGACATGAACCGTGGGGCAGTTTCCCACGAGCCGGGAGAGGTCAAGTATTGTTATCTGGGGTATCAGGGAGAAGTCAGTTAGAATATTTGTATTAAGAAAACCTTTCATTAGCAAATAGTTAAAGCTTCGTACGCAACACTTTGGTGAAAATATGGTATTGACACCGCGCCTCAGAATTTGCTTCAAATTGCGACATCTATAATATTTTAAAATAAGGCACCGTTGTTATTATATGACTGGGCTAAGCAACCGGAACCGAGATTAGTGAGTCGGTAATATAACCGGATTTTGATCTTAATCTATGTATATCAAGTAAAAGCAAGGATATAATAAGTTTCATGCTTGTTGGGGAACGATAGGCTTATAGTAACTTAAGTGGTTAAATATGTTGGTTTTACTGTTTTAAACGTACAGTGACAACGTCGTTATTCGCGTAAACCTTTGCTTGGAGTTTAAAACCTTAAACTTTATCGAAATCACCAATTAGATGGAGGTGGCAGCAGTTGAGTCTTAATATCGTTGAGCTCCGGTTTGTGGTGTCTGGTAAGAAAAATTTTTATTCACAGTAAGAACCTAGAGTTCTTGAAACGTTAACCAGACCATTTTTTAACAAATTCGAAAATAATTTGCATTTTGAACTGTGAATCACTTTTCGTCACTTTAGCTGTTCATCTTAAGATATTTCCACGCATTTGACGTGATTTTAACTTATATGTGATGTCCCGGAAATTTTGGATAATAATACTACCACTTCACTCTTTCTACCGAGCCGTAGCTGAATGTATTTTGACAACGCACCCTATGTTTGTTATGACGGACAGGCAAGATCAAAAGAATGGTTGTAAGCTCGTAGCAACATGAAATAACTCAATTGTAAATTGCCGGCTTGCCGAAACTTATTTTTAATAAGTCCATCTTCTTTGCGTTCTGTTGTCGTACTGGTGCAACGGTGTTAATGAGGGTATACATATCCAAAAATAACATTCCACGTATGAGTCTCTTGCAGGAAAACAATAATTCGTTCATATGACTGGAGGCGGGAAAGAGCGCCGTACAGCTAGCCGTATAACACTGGCTGTGGGAGATATAACTTCATTCGAGCCACAGTTTGAGATGTTTATTGCCATGTGAGTTATTGTCATATTCAGACATATTTTGCCTGCCGGTTAGTGCTAGTTGTGTCCTTGGGTATACCAGCTTAATAAGTACTCAATCAAAACATTAGTTAAATCCATCCAAACCGTAACCTAGCTGCCCATCCCAAAAGTATGACACTTACAGTCCTGGCCAGAAATAAGTGCAATCGAAAACGATCGAAATCGAAATCGATCGAAATCGCAATCGATCGAAAATTCGTTTAATCGAAATCGATCGAAATTTCGTTTAATCGAAAAAAATCGAAATTTTAAAATTTTGAAATTTATCTAATTGCGCAAAAATCGAAAACGACCGAAATCCAACGAAATCGAAATCGATCGAAATTTCGTTTAATCGAAATCGATCTAAATCGAAATCGATCGAAATTTCGTTTAATCGAAAACGATCGAAATTTCGATCGATTTCGATCGATTATTTTGCACTTATTTCGGGCCGTGACTGTAGTAGAAGGTAATAGATATAAAACTAACCCTTTTCTAACATTGTCAACTGTTTATGCAGATAAGCCAGTGTGCAGTATATTTAACAAAACTTAGTTCAAAATAGCAAAACTGTAGTACCCCATTGTTTTTGAATTTTTAAAGACAGAGTTCCTCATCGGCCAAGCTGAGAGTTTATTATCGATAATGAGATAACATTTATAAAAAGCTACAGTACTTGCCACAATTATTTACCGCTACTCGCTCGCAACGTGCTCGTGGAAAAATAAAATTTTTTTAGAAGTTTTATAATTGATTTTTTGTTAGCTCGCTAGTAGCTCCGTTGTGCGCTCGCTTGTTGCTCGCGACAGTGAATTGCGACAACATGTAAACGATTTACTAGAAGAAATCACACGAGTTGCTGGCCAGTTTCACCTGCAAGAGGGATTAACTTTTTGTAAATCAGTGAAACCCAAAGTATAACAAAGCAAATCATCGTTGTCACACCAAGGTCTCTATTTTTAAAACATTCAGGCCTGTTTCTAGGTTTTCACCATATAATACTCCCCCACAGTATAATGGTGTCTTTCAAATGTAATACCAATATTTTAGTTGGTTATCAAACTGCGCTCATTCGCCATTTAACAAAGTTACTTGATGAAATGGATTCGGTTAGTGGATGCCGTTAGTTTGGATGACTAGCAACGGTTTGATTATGGTGTTTTAGAATATATTTATATGAAAAATACCCGACTACATCAAAAAATGAGAATTAGCGTTTGAATGACTTTAAACATTGATCGAACGGCGTTTAAATTTGGTTAGATCGCCTTTGATATTTTGTTTGATAACTTCACGAGTACGTAAATTTTATACCGTTGGCTTATAATCTATGTAACAGGATCGACATTAATTTGGAAAAATGTACGTTTCAACCCTGTAATTCCTGAACTCAAAGATTGAGATTCTTCTTATCATGTTATGTTGTAGGCAATAACATAGATTGTGGTAGGTACTGTATTGAATAAGATACACCGTAAAATGTTGAAAACCAAAAATTATAAATTTCGATCTAATAAAAATTAACAAAATAGATCACAGGCAAGTGTTGAAAATATTTACAATGTAACCTATGCAATTAGTGAAATTATGTTGCAACCCTATAATTCAGCAACAAATGGAGGTGGCTAATTTTTTACTGTTGGTTGCGTTTAAAGCTACGAGTCCCGTACTACTATATTATCTACACCTGCTCGGGAACAGGGATCAAACAACGCGATGTTTCAGGCTAACTTCAACACGTATTTTGCTATTATCGTTTGTAGCTATGTTGAAAGTAAGTAGCACAAATTTTCGCAGTATGGCTATAGGTGGCTTACCTGCGGAAGTAATATCGCTGTGATAAACAGTCGTACAAAGAAAGAAACCCTAAGCAAATTTTGTGGGGTCGTTTCGGCTGCAGTACCGCGTCAGAACTAATCAAAGTAAATGCTCAGTTTCATCACCATTCGAACCGCATTAACTATTTGAGTCGAATTGTAGCAAAATTAACTCAATCTGATCATGCGTTAAGGAGTAAGTTATGCACATTTAAGTGAAAACCTAATGCTTAGCCTAAGCAATATTTTAAGCCGTTAACCCACGAATCTAACAGATTTCGGAACCATTCGACTCAGCATGTGAATGGGGTTGTAAAGGTATCTAACATTTACTAGGAAATTTTCGGCGCTATAAAATAAAACAATTTTGTCATAAATATCGTTCGTTGAATATATTTTAACCTCCTTAGTTCTGCTGCACGTGCAACAATTTTAAATGTGTTTCTTTCATAATGTGCATTTTCTGATTGGAAGCATATAACTTAAAAAAGCCATTATTGTCATTACATGATATAACCTGTTTATACACTGATCCGATTTAGCCCATATGTTCATACTGCATAACGATTACTTTTCGTGCATGATTCAGAGTTATATCATTAATGCTGCCCTACAGATTCATTGCCGTTCATATAAAAGTATTAACGCCCAAGTTAATTTATATACCGTGTCATGTTTACGTCACCTACCGGCGCCAGAGATCCATTCCCGGACTGTCCAAGTAAAAGTGGTGCGCGCAAACCACTGAGCTATGAAAGAACTGTTGCTCGGTTCTTTTAGGAATCTTTCAAAGCCAACGAACATGCAGGTATTACACCACACCTCCGGTCCCGAAAATGTTTGGTCGACAACGAAAAATGCAGTATAACACTGGACATTCGATAATTTATAAATTCAATAAAAAATGAACAATGTGCAATGTTGGTGGAAAATGTTACTTTAAGCTGGTTTCGCTGAGTATATGTCCGTTCAAAATGAACTAAACTATTTACTTGCGACCCATGCTTGGCTCTTTTGCAGTGAGTTACATTTGACCTAACATTTTCGACGCCTATTGAGAGGATACGCAAGAATGGCCGATATTTTTTCTTTGTGTCTCTATATGCTTCAATGGAACCTTTGTGTTTTTAATATTTTCTAACACCCAAAGTGCTCTGCCATATCGCGCTATACTGCAACCTTTAAAAAATTAGGATGCGCTGTGACAAGAACTGAGCCATGATTTAATAAGGCGCTGTTTGTACTTACTGTAGCCGCTATACTGAAGTTGCAAATTTATTATTGAGTAAGACATTCTGTGTTACTGTATAATACGTTGCAAATCCAGTAAGATGAGAATTTTCCATAATTTTAATCCAAAATACAATTTTGCCATCATGCGTTTGTGGTAATAGTTTATGCATGCTACCTCTTTAAGTTTAACATTGTAAAAATTAACGTCAAATTTGTCCAGCCATTGCCATTTTATCCGCAAAACTATGTATTTTAGGCGGTAAAAAATTGGAAAATTCTTGCATTTTGTGTTTTAACCTACCAAAAGGAGACATTATTATTTGGTTATTATTAAGTTGTCAAGGCGATTGCCACTAATACAACTAAATCGTATCATGACGCCCCAGAATCATTTTCTAAAGGGGCACAGACAATACTAAATTATAATGTGCTTCGGTTCCAGCATCAAAGGTGCTATGTAAGGCTTTCTGTATTAAATAAAATTTTCATTCATTTTGTTGATGCCCGTGCCCTTTAGATAATGATTCCGGGACGCCATAATACAACGAGCTGGTTATATCTGGGGCAATAATTTTAGACTTAAACAAACGTCTCTTCTTTGGGGGTTAAGACGAAATATGTATGTAAGAATGTTTTGCCATTTTACAGATCAAAATATATGGCTTTTACACATATAAAATAGTTTAACATTCCTACGGTTTGTGTCTTAGCAAACCAAGAAGAGATATTTGTCTAGAGTGTTTGTCCCAGACACAAGTAATCATTTGTATCATGGTGTCCCGGAACCATTTTCTAAGTAGGTATAGGCATAAAGTATACCAAATATATTGTGCTTAGAATCCTACACCAAAGGTACTGTGTAATTTAATAGTTTTTTGCGTTTCGTATTAAGTAATATTTTCATTCATTTTGTTGACAACCGTGCTTTTTTAGTTGGGTTAACATTACCAAAAACTACACTCCCATACTAAACATTAATGCATATCTTGCAATCGAAAAAATGATATTTTGCTTTGTCTGCTGTTATTAAGTGATACCTAAAACCGACAGATCGAGATCTAGATCGAAAGTGACGATCTGGAATGATGGCGTTTCGGCCGCTTTACGCTTATCTAGATCCTTCTCAAATTTAGCATGTTCTTTTCGCTCCCTATGCGGAACAACTACATCCCGCAGGTAATCAGTGCGACTCGCGGAGTCCATAACTTTTTTGCAGATACTACACTGGTCTTTTTTCGGTTGAAAAATACAAAGGTCACACTTCTTGAAAGCTGGCGGTAGAGCTGCAGGCCAACGGGCTTCAAAACGTCGTTTTGAGGTCCCCACGACGTGCGGTACGGGTCGCACGTTTTGCTTACATTCAAACCTTGCTCAAGATAACGAAGAGTGCTATCGCTGCGAGTATAATGGGAGTGGACAGTCGGGAACGATCTGATGTGCGCAAGAACCCTATGGTACTCAGTCTACGGATTTTGCTCCAAGCCGGGGGGCGGCCGCGCCCATAATCACCTGTGAATTGGCCCTGAGAAGCTATGCTTTTCCGGGCATTTCGAAGGGCAGAGTCGCTCGCAATAGGAACATTTTTGCATACACGAACCGGGGTTCCATTTTGCTGAAAAAGTCTGAACTTCCAACTGGTCGTTTTCTTCTTCCGAGCAGCACCTTCTGGAATTTCGATGGGTTCCTGCAAACGGAATAAAAAGTCCATCTGCTCTCGGTAGTTCGGCCGAGCGCGGAATTCAACATAAATCCGCAAGGGATCTTCATCGCTAAAATTTTGACTGCACTTCCATGTGCAGCTCGTGCAATTGCAAGACAAACGTTTCTTCGTCGGCACAATTTTACCTACAACAGACATACATTAATTACACGGTCCCGGCCAAATTGATTTTACGATTGAGTGTCGAGCAAAGCTTCTCGAGCAAATTAACGGCCATCTCAGGCGAGGATTGTACCTGGCCATTTACATGCACCTAGCTGAAGAAATACTGGTAAATCTCTTCCCATCCCATCTCATTCACATATCGCAGAATCGCCCTTTAGAAGTATATCAATAGCCCTATAGCACCTGTATTTCAAGAAAACCGTTTATGCTAAAACGTCCAACAATACCTTTCGAGCACCTTTCGAGCATTCATCGAGCCGATTACAATTAAAAAGGCAAAAACTTGTGAGCGACGATCTTTAAAGGAAGAAGACAAGTGATATAAATATATTTCTTTTGAATGATACTAAAATAACTGCTTTGGATGTTATGTTCATTATTGGAGAGCTGATAGAATCGACCCGATTCCAGTCACACGCCACCAGAACTCTTTTTTCAAACATTAAAACAAGCGATTACAATTTTTGACAAATTAAAGTTTATCACTTGCTAGCTGATAAATCGTTAAACGAGTTGCTTTCATTGTTTTAATACCACATGAGTATGTTATTAATATTGCAAGACGATGCTGAAGTAAAAAACTAAATGTTACCACAAAAACCAGTTCGCCAACATCGTCTCCGTGTTTTTGCTTTGAATATATTTCTGGTTTCACGTTTCAAAATATCTAACCTAAATAAATTTTTCTATTCAACTGCAGTGGCAAAATCTAAACTTACCCTTGCAATTCTCGTACTCTTCACCGCTAAGCCGATTCCGATTCCTTTTATTTCGCCGCCATTCATCCGGATTAGCTGTTTTCTGTCGTAGCCTTTTTCGTGGAGCACTGTCTTCCAACTCCAGGCTTTCTGGGAACGTATCGAAACTAGAAACCTCGTTGGCAGAGATGACAGGAGGTTCCTGTGTGCGCGTAATTGATTTTGTGTGAGGAACCCGTGATGCAATACCTGACGTCTTAGGCCATTCCACGTAGTCATCGTCACTGTCGTCTGAAGCCTCGCTTGACGAAGAACAGTTTATGGATATAGTCTTAAAGCATTTGCGGGCGGTGGCCGCAGTCTGACTGCTGATTCTGCAGTTTTTGTAATGTAAAATCTTTATTGGGCTTTTACCTTTCAAATTCCTGAACTTTGTGCTAACTGTTCGGCTGGCGGCGGCAGTCGGGGGCTTGTTGGCGTCGGCTGGAACCTGCCGTTCGGTTGGGGTCACCACCATTTGCACCGGCGTTGGCATGTTTACAGCGGCTGGCCCTACCAGCGGATCCCTATCAGGCGACACATTGGCAGTGGTATAAACAGTTCGAACGGCGCAGTTCACAGTGTCTAGGAGTAAACTGCCAGCATCCAGGGCTGCAGTAACACTGGGATGAACACCCCGGAGTGACCTCTCCTGCTCCATCCTTACAATGGGACCCAGGATGTGATGCTCATAGCAATGTAGTACCAGCAGCTCCGTTCCGTAGACAATACGAGCCTGCTTGTTTTTGAGAAAGATTGGGAGCCAATGATTTTATGTAAAATTCGCTTATCTCAACATAAGCGACTTTTCCATATGCACATATGGTCGGCCCACGAGAAAGGATTTTTCATCGTGCCATACCTCAGCAACGACAGTAGATATGAGATAAGCGATTCTAGCATAACATTCGCCGTGTCTCAAAATATATGTTGGTGGCCAAACACCAAATTATATAAAATTCCGAGTTAAGCGACTGTTGCATAATACCGTCGATATACTATTGTTAAATCATATACCATAAATCAATATACCGTTCTTTTAACCCCGTTGCGTCTAGATACGGACCGCATGCTATACGGACTTCTTTCTATGTGCATGCTTGTTCAATAATATTAATACCAAAGTCTGAAACACTATCCGCTTAAAATTTTGCCAGGGACATGAACCGGGGTCGAGATTTAATATTTTTCAAAATTTAATATTTTTCAGCGAAAAATGCTAAAATTATTGATAAATAGCCTCACAAACAGTGCAAAACGTGCTTACTAAGGTTAAAACCAAATTTTCGATCAATTTTTTTTGCTGAGATTAGTTAAATTTTTCACTTTGGAGAGGGATTTTTGCAAAAAATTTTGTCATTTGGTTAGGTCATCTGAGTGGCGTTTTTACCGGTGGAAACCAAAAATTTTGCCGCGGCCTCCTTCCCCCACTTTGGAGAAGTCAGTGATAGAAAAAAATATGGAGTGGGGGGGGTGTTTTGTTTTGGTTTTGTTTTTTTTTTTTTTTTTTTTTTTGTTTTTTTTTTTTTTGTTTTTTTTTTTTTTTGTTGTTGTTTCTTGGTGGGTGGTTTTTTTGTTTGTTGTTTTTTCTTTTTTTGTTTTTTTGTTTTTTTTTTTGTTTTTTTGTGTTTTTTTTGTTTTTTTTTTTTCTGTTTTTTTTTTTTTTTTTATATTTTTTTTTTTTTTTTTTTTTTTTTTTTTTTTTTGTTATTTTTATGTATAGTTTTTTTTATTTTTTATTTTTTTGTTGTTGTTTTTTTTTTATTATATTTTTATTGGGTTGATATATAGATTGTTTTTGACTTTTTATTATATATTTGTAAATATTTTACCCCCAGCAAAACAAAATCGATGGTAATAAACAAAAAGACGCTATGGGTCAAAATAATTTTTCGAGAAAAAACAAAAAAACATTTTGAATTCTATATACTAATCATGAATTTACATACTTTTGCACAAGGTTTGAGCGCTAAGTTGCTTGGATGTTGACAGACTGCCAAAGGTTTCAGTATGACCGTTGGCCTTTTTAGGGGTTAAAGTCCCATAGGTCATTTTTGCATATACTCTAAGCATTACATTGCATTAAAACGTTTCATGCTAAAATACACTAAGAGACGACAGAAATGCTCACCAGCGGTGTCACGTAAGTCTTCTTTGCACCATTTCGCCGCTAACATTTTGCCATACCATCACAACCCATCGTCTTCTGGATCCTCGACATCAGAATCAACCAAACAGTCTCTGGTACCGGGGCTGGACGGAATGTCTTTATAGAACGCATGGTACAATTCTGGAATAACTGGCGACGGGCCTACCATAAGACTGTCAAGATCGCGTTTTTTCTCACGTGAAATCGGTAACTTGGCGGTAGAGAGCTTCTCAACTGTTGCGCCAGGATCATACACGCGGCTTCGACTTTGCTTAGACCGTAAGCTGATTTCCCCGAATGGTGCGTCAGCTTTCATTGTGGTTTTGTAAAAAATACTATCTGGTTTGGCTTTTTCAAACTTAAACCAACAAATGTTTGGCCAAATGACAGGCTCGTTACATGAATATCGGCCACAATTAAACATAACTTTAGCCGCATAACTTTTAAAATCAAAAAACAGTTCGTGGCTCATTTCGATGACTTCAAAGGGGTTTTTTGGTCGCGCCATTCGAATTAGAGTTAACCAAATCGGGTAAGCAAACACAGAAACACCTTTCTTTGCTTTTTTCAATTAAAGCGTGCATGTGGTCAACTTCCATTTGCGTGTGGCCACGTTCGAGAAATTTGTGTTCGATAGTGTGAACATGGCTCAAATCACGCAAGAACTTGACAAACATGGCAGCAACATATTGATTTTTATTCTGGCCACAGCAATTGTCACTATAAGCCGTGACGTGGGTCACAGTAGAAGGCAATTTGACAAATAATTGTAAATACACGACGCAATTTCACAGCCACCGCGGTTGCCTTCATACTCAGGCCACACAAAACAAACCCCGCGATTGGGTTTAGCCTGTTGGTGCACTGTGAAATTAAATACAGACAGTTTTCTTTTATAATACAATGACGAATCTTCAGCATGAGGCGTGTTTAAAACCTGTTGAAGATCAAAGGTAAAAGAATAAAACGATGGGTCCGTTTCTGCTAATTGTTTATCTAACTGTTTTTGCAGACGAGAATCGAGCTTTTTTTGGTTATGAACGTCCCAAATATCATTATAGTAGCGCAATTTTGCGTCACCAGTGAGACGATCATACTTAAGGCACGTAGTACATTGATCTTTTCGAGGTTTATGAAACCCTAAGTGTGGAAATTCCGAATTGAACAACTGAACATATATCTGATAAATTGCTGGCTCGTGATCTCCAAGTAAACATTTGTACTCGTCAGACTCGCAAGCTTTCAGATAAAGGCGATGCATTTTGGCTCTGTCCAAGTCTGCCGCCAAATACATTTTAGCAGAGCTACTTCTACAATAATGCGATCTGACGCGCGGGAATGACGCAATGTGGCGAATTACTGCATCTCTTACTGCCGGCGTTGTGCGTAGTGCTTGGTTGGGACGCATTAGAATCGTCGCCGCCACCATTACCAACGTTGCAACTGATAACGTCGCTGTCACCGGAATCTCTCGACATTCTATGGCGGCTAACGGCATTATTGACAACCGAATTCGAAATGTTGCCGAGCGACGACAAAAAGAAGCCACGACAAACTTGCTTTGACGTAGCATCGGCTGCGATAAACGTGTACTGCCTAGGTAAGCGTTCACGCACAGTATCAGCCTTCCGATTATTCGGACGCTGCGGATCGACAACAATCACGCGGTTTTTGAGGAAATTGTACTTGGCTTCACATGTCGGTAGGGCGTAATACTCGTCGAGAATCTGCTGCCGTCGATCGTCGTCGATGATGTCGTTGCAATGATATGGACAATCATGAACGTTTGGCTGTAGCTGGCGAGCCGGCCTTTGTCGTACTTCTGGGTGTTGTTTTGTTTTCACCATTTCATATTGTTGCCCGGCTTGACGTTTAGCTTTTCGGTTATTACGGACCCAGGCATCTCTTCCCTTTGGTCGATGGACAGTTGCGCCGCTGATAGCTTCATCTGAGTGTGTTAAATATACGTCATCAGTACGGGCTTCCAGACCAGACATTTGATCGCTACTTTCGTCTGAGCCGCTGGTCGATTCTTGTACACCTGTATTAGGTTGCTTTCGTTGACGTGGAACGGTGTAGCATGGCTCGTAATAAGGATCTGCAATAGTAAAGACATATAAACATGGGGTACCAAAAAGCAGGCCGGCAAGTCAATGGTTTACAAAGTCCAGATATTTTGTGAATACAAAATATTAAAGAACATTAAAACTCTTTCACGAATCATAATCACAATACAGTGTATTACATATACTAACATATTTTCACGAAACATACTTCTGATTAACTAGCTCATAAACTATACAGTTCACACCAGAGTTAATTATATATTATGCGTAAAACCACCAAAGGAAAAGTCTTGGGCCATACAGGTAAATCCTTTAGGATATTTATTCCTTTCGCATCTGGTTGAACGGAAGTTTAAACTTTACCATAACTCAAAAATAGGAACATAAAATACATCAATCATCTATATAATACTCGTAAACAATATATGATATACCCGTAAAATCGAATGGTAGCTATCGCATGGTTAAACTCACCATTATCGATGCTTCGTCGACGTTTCGGTGATCTTTCGAACAGTTTTTGCAGGTCTCGGCGAAACGGGGGTTGTCCTCGCATTCTCTCTGGTGTTGGCGATTTTTGCACCACGGCTGCACTTGATGTACTGGCAATTGGAGATAGCGAACTGGGGCTTGGAGATTGTTCAGCATATTGGACTGACTTCCTGATTCGCCACCGGTCTCGTAGTTCGGCTGGCGTTCGAGACGCTACGATGTTTGCTGATGCTGATGACTGCTGTAGCTGTTGTTCGATTGACCAATCTCGGAAATGCGTCTTCAGAACTGCAACGATTGACGGAAAGTTGTCGCATTCAATGCAGTAGTCGAGCAGTGCTTTGAGAGCCGGTTGCAAACCGGGTGCTGCAACAAAGATTGGTGGCTATGTTGTGATCACGGGACTCATTACACTTTAACAAACGGAAACAATACGAGGACAGCACATGCTCTAAACAAATTATGCATATAAAATGCAACAAGCTCTGGCTACGCTTAAATCTATGTTAAACCACATAGGGCAACTTTATTCACTTAGTTAGTACTCAATTCTTAATTAAGCATACAACCAACAGTAACATTTAACACGCAACCAACCAACTAAAATGCCTTAAAACACAGTTTTATTAGTAACGACAGTTTTGATATATTAATATACAGTTCTTTAAATAAATTCTTAATGCTATATTCGTCCCGGAATTCGATCTTAACAGTAGTTGCCATAACTTGCTTAGTTGCCATAATATGCAAAGTTCTAAAATAATGTCTCATTCTTTATACGAAGTTCTACTGTAATACCTTTTTATTCAGTTTTTCTTTCATATCCGAACATTCGAACAAAACAATAAATCCGATTGGCTGCTCGACAGCAGTGTTAGGACCAAAAAATTCGACCCATTGATGGTCTTCCCGAGGATTATCGAGGCGTTTCTTGATTGACGAATCTTTCGTAGCTGCCTGTTCGACGTCTGCTTTTGAGAGAGTTAGACAGGGCCACCAGGGATAGCCCCTCATTTTAGCCCACGCAACAGTGTCGGATACTAATGGATACAAAACCATATTTACTCAATTTTTATTTTATTAGTTATAGTATTTAATTTTCATAAAAACTGAAAATAGAAAATTAAACTGATGTTTCAGCATATTACATTTAAGACATGTTGATTAAATACTGACACACTATCCATTATATACTACACTAAGGTTACGATGCGTGCACATTATAAAAGTGTAAAAGCTTTATATTCGACACATAGAACGATTAAGTCAATCTTATTTAGTGCTCAAACATCCGTTCAATTTTCAATTATATTTCAGAGTAATCATTTCTGGAGTTGAAGCATTTTTACGGACAGAAATCAAGGGTTGTCCCAGCAGACGCCGACTTTGAATCCTAAAGTGTACAATACAACAATAAACAGCATGTCAAGCAAAATTTTGCATTATACACTATGGGACAAATATACTTAGCAATAGAAATAACATTCTATGCAAAAAAATATATGGGCCTATGGCGCTTTTTTGCTCGAAAAACTATATATGCAAAATAACACTATGAGACTATAGAGTGTTTTTGCATAAAATGATACAAACTATCTGGACATAGTGTTTTCACATTCTATTCCATATCTCACTAAATCAGTATTGGACATAGTGCATTTTTGCATAAAAAATGCAGCTCATTAAGAGGATCAATAATATCCCCATAACTCAATTTCACCAAAAATGTCCCGTAGCATCTTTTTGCATATGACCGACGATACCGTTTGAAACGTAAGTAGGGCACATAATTTCAGTTGGAATTTCTCATAAAAACCTGCAGGAGTTTGTTAACAAATCAAAGCCACGTCGATACTTGTAGCAGCTATTTTACACATCCAGAACTCTGTGGGATACCTTTCAACTAAACCGGTCCATCTCGGTAACAGAGTGTGGTTTACGCAGTAGTACTTAGGGTATGCTTGGCTAACATAAATTGCTTCAAGAACCCGCCAATGCGCTTGTAAACTTGGTAAATCAGTCTAAATTGAAGTAAACTAAGGTTATCTGCAACGCAGCTAGAAACTGCTTTCTTGGCAATGAACTGTATTTATTGAAACTGTGGGAGCAGCATCACAGTATGTCTCATTTATAGCATTCTGAATAGAAAGTTATCATCATTATGATCTAACTGACGGGCACTGTTTGTCCAACGCTAGCCTAAACAGTGCATCTGACCACTGATCAGAAAATTACCTTCTATCTATTATTTTCTCTTAGAATCATATAAACCAATAGTTTCAAGTTTCCTACAGAAGAACATGTAACAAACGTATGTGTAGTAAAGGAAGGCGACTGGAGACAGAGCGAAAGTGTATATTCTACGCTCCAAGCTTTGTAAGCATATTCGATTTGAGGCACTATACGCAATGGTATATTGTGGAAAGCATTTTTTGCTCTGGGTGTCCAAAAATCGACATATTTGATCAATAAATAAACATTATTAGCTTCCTCAGTCTCTTTAAAGTTTCAGAAAGGCAATAATACCACGCAATACATTAAGTTTAATGTAAAAGTTATTTTTAATGCATTTTAAATCCGGTGTACCTTCATTTCTTCCATCATCTGTTTTATTATATATAAATTTCGAAGACCAAGTTCCGGTTCCGGATCCGGTTTAAATGGACGGTTCCGGTTCCGGTTATTCCCTGCTATTACGTTACTAAAGCTATTGCGAGTTTATACAACCGACCCCTGGATAGTTGGCCGACTGCAGGGTTAATTAATTACCTTAACCTGAGCCTTAGAATTACACTAATAAGTGCCGGTTATATTATGTTTGTAATCACCCCCGATGGTTGGTAGACTACTTATGATGAATTAATTAGTAGCGGTCGACTACCGAATAGTTGAAGTTTGCTCAATGTATGCCCCGGATGGTTGACGATGCTGGTATTTGGGTTATAGGATACTCGAGATTGTGGTCGTTCGAATCCACTCCCCTTACTCGCGCGGTCTTCTCAAGAGTAGCACTACTTGATTCGTCAGCGTCGGATGACTGCAAGACTAACAAGTAGCACTACTAAATTATTCGAGGCCCACCTTCACTCTCACCCTGGTTATTGCTCACTCAACGCCCAAGACCGAAATTTGTAATTATTAGAATTATTAAAGCTATTGGGGTGCCACTCTTAGTATCTAGTTATAGAACCTATGCTTTTAAGTGGGAAACTAATATAATTAAGATAAACTAGTAAGATTCTAAGATACCTATGTGTGAAGTATTCTACCGAAGGGCCTTTCTGTGAATAAAAGTCCTAGCACGCCACTTCACTAATTAAAGTCCAGGATTAAACACTACTCAGTGTAAACCGTGACAATGAGTAAAGGAAATCCTAGTATAAGCGTTTCCTTTAACATAGGATGATTACGGAAGCCCAGTATAGGTCTTCCAAGAATGATGCCGAGGAAACCGACTATAGGCTTTCATTTCCAGTCCAGATTTCTAGGAAACCCGAGTATAGGTCTTTCCTTTAGCCAAAATAGATCGCGACTATCAATAATGAAAATGATCCAAAATTCTTTGCGTAATAAAAGCTCAAACCAAAAACACGGTTAGAAAGCTACCAAACTCGAAATGAAACTCGCATAGGTACTTAGTTATAATAAACACCATCCTCTAATAATATCATAACTCATATAGCTGATATACTGCTATGCTGACGTCGGGAAATTAGCTATGTATCCCATGTATAAAACCATACAATTAAATAAGAAATCATATAAAACTATTGTAGAAACTACACTTCCACTCTTTTGTTCTTCCTGATCACCCAACTACAGACAAGCAGCGACCGAACTAAAAACAAAAACAAAATTTTCTTAAGTATATATAGGTTAGCTAAGCTTAGAAACGGACGAAAAATACGCAAATTAGGTAAGTTAAGCTTAGATTTTAAGAAATAAAATTTTACGAAAATTAAAATTTAGGATATATATTTTAGGGACCAATAAATAAGTAAAAAGGTGAAAAACCCAAATTTAAGGGTTTGGACCCCACCTAGCCTAGTGTTATTTTATTTTGTTTCCTTGGGGGTAGAGGTTGGATGGGGAGTTTTCTGTCGGTTATCGGTATATAGTGCCCTATATTTTGCGATGCGGCGTGATCCTTGCTCGGCTCTATTGCTCGAGTTCCAGATAATTGGACAACAGACACGGATATATAAGGTTTATTGCAACGCACGATAAAATATTAGAATACTGTTATCACACCCATAGATCACTTGCGGCACTGTTTTTCACATCCGTATTAAGTCTTAATACCGTTCTTCTAGTTCGTAATAATTACAACAAAATAAGTGAATAAGAAATTACAAGGAAACCTGAGTATAGGCGTTTCCTGAATTCGGAATCACTAATCCACTGGGCTAAGGGCCGAGTATAGGCACCTTTCCAGTAGGACAATAATATAACTAGGAACCCGAGTATAGGCGTTCTTAAGATTTCGCAACCAGAAAAAGGGCCGAGTATAGGCTCCTTCCTATAATATCAATCTCAAATTCCAGCCGTAAATAGGCGACAGTACGCAATTCTTTGCTTAGCTAATACAAAGCATCGATACACAAGCAAGAAAAAAAGAACCGGTATATTCTCTACGATGAGCTCATAATACTTCCGTATCTATTCACATAGATCATGAAAACCAAAAGGTAAACTAAACTCCAACTAGAACTGACATAATCTCCCAAGTATTAGCTAGGTAATAGATCGATGCTAATATCACAAACGATAAAACTGAACAATAAAATATATTTTTTGCCGCCGCTGTTTCGTATCACCGTACGTCAAGACTGATTAGTACGAACAAACTACTATTGACTGTACATAGCTAATAAAACTTTTGAGTGAACTTTATACAAACTAGGTAGGAAAATTTTATAAATTTAGGATTTTAAAACATGGGGGAACCATATCATAAGTTATGTAGTGCAAAAGTTTAGAAAAATGGGATTTTAGCCCCTGGGACCCCTTGGTAGCCTACTGAACCCCCGACACCTAGGAATCCCCTGACACCAACTGTTATATTGTTTTGGTTTTATGGGGGTAGGGGTTGGTAGGGGATTTTTCTTAGCTCGGCTATCGGAACTGAAAAGGGGACGGGATTCGTCAACAAAGGATTGTGCGGTTCGAGATGTGACCAGTAGAATGCTGGTGAGACGCTTAGTATGGCGCGAGTCTTACTTTTTCGTGAGCGAAGCTAGTGCCTTATATTTTTCGTTGCAGCGTGACCTTGCTCGGCTCTACGTGCTCGAGTTCCAGATATTCGGTCAACACACACGTATATAAATGTTTATTACGAACACTAAAATGTTAGGCACTGTTAATACCGTCGATGACGTTTGGCACTAGTTTTGATAACCGTTTCCGAGTAACTATTTTCCTCGTTGCTTGTTTTCAAAAGACCCGGTATATACTATTCTTTGTACCATATTTTTTGCTCACACACGAACTTCGCTCTAACCATTTCCTAATAAGCATTTTCCTCGTTGCTCGTTTTCAGAAGCCCCGATACTATTCTTTTGTACCGTATTTTTTGCTCACACACTAAGTTCTCGCTAGTTTTCTAGTACAATTACTCGAGCTCTCGTAACCAAAACGGTGGTACTCCTTTGGTAACGGATTATTTTCAGCTCACGCTAGTACTTCGCCGGACTCTTTTGCACAGCCTGACTTTCACTAATGCGCAGTCCGATCCGTATTCTTCACACACTACTTCCACTGGTTGCGATAATTTTTGACATATCCCTATTTATTACTTTGGTTCTTAAAGTTATTTAAAGCTAAGAAGTATTGTCCTATTTCTTAACCCTAAAAATTTTTTTTCATTTTTTCTGTTTTTACCCAATGAGAGTGAAATGTCACCTGAAAATTTTGAAAATTTTTTTTGCAAACTAGACATGATGCACCTAGATCGATCCAGCATTACAGGAGAAGCTCAATGGTACCATTCATATCGATATATATGGCCTCCCTCTGAAGTTATCCGCAAGAACAGTTAACCACTTCGGAAGTAACCCTTTGGGAACAATCGATTGATGATTTATTTTCCATTTTTTTTTATTTTACAGCATAATATTAAGCTATGGCCGCACGTGGAAGACCTCAAAATACTAGAGTTAACATTTCGCCCCTTAATACTATACTTCCTGAATCTGATATTAACAATTTGCGCATGACCTATAGCCAAATGGTGCGTAGAACAAGTACATATGAAGATATTATTGTTCTGCTTGCCCAATGGAGACTTATCGCTAACAACCAACAATGTACATGTGGCGACGCGATGTATTTGGCTGCGCGTAATGACCTCGCGCACATTCACAAGTACGAATGGCGCTGTAAATATTGCCGAGCTAAATTATCTATTCGAAGCGGCTCATTTCTTGCCGGTCACCAGACCACATTGGAAACGACACTCGTGATCATTTTCGGCTACATCAACAACTTGCCGTCAAACTTCATTCGCTTGCAAGCAGGGGTCGCCACAGATACCATTACGAACTGGTACCACTACTGTAGGGATGTCGCTGTGGCTTACGACCGTGATCATTGGCAAAACAGCATGTTGGGTGGCCCCGGTATCCACGAAGAAGTTGACGAGTCGAAGTTTTTTCGCCAAAAATACAACCGTGGCATGCCACATCGTCCGCATGGTTGGGTGGTGGGCATGATTGAACGACAAACGGGCAAGTGGCTACTTTTCCACGTACCCAATCGCACCATCAACACAATCATGCCTCTAATGTTTCAACATGTCCGACCGGGAACCCGCATCATTACAGCATCAGACCTACATCCAAGGACTGCGCCGCCTACATGGCCCCCAGCAATATACTCACGCCACGGTCAACCATCATAACCGCCAATTCCTTAATCCCGACGCCCATACGCAAAACATTGATGGTCTCCGGGAAAATTTGAAAACCTTCATTCGGCGACGCCAAGGTGTTCCTCATAGCCTATTCTAGCGAACCCTTATTGAATTTCAATGGCTACGACAATTCGCTGAAAATATTGTCGGTGCACTCAATGCCCAAATCAGAAACATGTATCTCGTCTAGAGGTTAGTTCCAATGTCTGTAATACGTTTTCTTATAGAGTTGTAGATTAAGCCTAACAAAATAAGCCTAAGCCTTAGACTAAGCCTAGGCCTTAGACTAAGCTTAAACCTCAGCCTTAGACTAAGCCTAAGCCTTAGACTAGGCCGGGGGGCTACCGCCCCCCGGACCCCCCGCACTAAGCCGCTCCGCTGGCTAACTGCCACAGTTTCGGGTGCACAGTACTGGTGCTTCCTCGCCTGCGTTTGCCGATGCAGTATTTCCGGATACCCTAACCGAAGCTTCAAGCTTACCCTAAAACTGAGCCCAGTATAAACCTAATTTCCAAACATCAAAATATCAATTTTTCGCTTGCATTCCCGATATCGGGAGCCATATCTTCTTGGGACGGACAGTAATCGTCACACCCCGTGCATCGCCGTATAGCCCATTGGATTTTCTACAGCATATGCAAATTTGAGCCCAACCGGTCAATCCAATCCAAAGTTATGTCCAAAAATGTCAAAAAAACCAAATTCCATATTTGTAAAAAAATCGGACCCCTGAAATTGGGCCCTCTCCTAAACCCCCTTGAAGAGCTAGAGCCCTGAAGCCTTTTCCATTGGAAAGAGCAGGAAAAACTGGTCCGTGTGGGGTTAGGAGGGGTGACGATCTTAAGCGGAGCTTTAGGAAAAAAATTTGCCAAAAAAGCCTCTATACCCCGAAAAACCCAAATAAACAGAACAATAATTTAGCATCATCAGGAGGTTATACCTGAATAGGGGCGACCCTGATCTCGAAGAGATCTCTTTTGGGGGTAAGAGATGATTGGGGTCCAGAGACTATGGGGGCTATACTGAAAAGATGGTGGGGCCCCTTCTCTGATTTTTCCCCTGAGCCCAATCAGGACCGGAATTCGTATGGTGAGATTCCTACCCGATGGACACCGGTCCAGAAACTATCGTAATTGGGAACTACGGTGGCTCGATGAGGTAGTCGAATCCTCGCGCCTTGCTCACCCGGTCTTCTCAAGAATAGTACTACTGATACTACGGTCCGGAGGGTTGCCACAAGGAACCAGTAGTACCACTAATTAGTTCTGAACCCACCTTCACTCTCGCCCTGGAATGATTCTCACTCGACACAGAGGCCAAAATTTGTAAGCTGTTACTAACTCTAGTACTTCTTATTATCTACCGCTCTTACTAAGCCTTATCGCCACTGATCGCCACTTTTTCTTGGGAAATTATTATTATTAAGTAAATAATACTTGGTTAAAGATACTTATGTGTATTATCAATCGCAGCCATCCTAGATGCATTCGCGACTCGTTTCACTCCAAATCATAAAAGTCCACTACAATTCCGAGGATTCTTTACGCTCGAATTTAAACCCAGTTACGTGAAGAATTATCAGCAAGGAAACCCGAGTATATATACGCGTTTAGGGATTTCGAATCGCTCGTCCACTGGACTAAGGGCCGAGTATAAGCACCTTTCCAGTTGGACTGCTACCGCACTATAATCAACCAAGAAGGCCTCAATGCTCTCGTTCAGCATATGCAAGGTTTTTGCGAACACGCCAAAACCATGATAAAACAGAAATCGAAAACAATACTATAGCAAGGTAACTAATTGATTAAAAGCAATAAATTCCAGGTAAAGTTCACCTCTTCCAGAAGCATGTACTGCATTTACCGCGATCTAGATCAAGACTGAACATGAAATAAAATTAAAATCTTAACTTGACATAGCTAATAAGAAAAAAAAGGAATTTATACAAATTACAGCAAAAGGAAGTAAAATTTTGAAATTTTAGGATTTTAGAAAATTAAAAACTTACAGAGACATATAATAAAGAATTTAGTGCAAAAAGAGATAAAAATAGGATTTTAGCCCAGGAAACCCTCGGTACCCTACTAAACCCACGACACCAACAGAAAATTTGATCTCAACAGCAAATAGGCCTGGTGTTGGCTTTTGCACTAGCTAAGCAATTAAACGCAATGACCATTCTTCGTTTTAGTTCACTACTTTAATCATTTCCTTTTATGGCCGAGGTAACCCTGAATGCCAATACGTTATAACGTCAGAAAAAAGTACATCTTAGAGCCGACGGTTCCAGGGCGGCAACCCCATGTCTTAGGCTAGGTTTAATAAAAGGTTCTAAGCCTAGGCTAAGGCTATGGGTTAGGGTTAATAAGAACTGACCTTCAGATGGTTTAGCGCGGAAGTCCCGAGTTCAGAGATACTGACGCGCCCCTTTCACAAACCTCTTGCACCAGTAGGGAGTCATCGATACAGCGATATTGCTATCAATATCGTGGTAAGGCTGTAAAATGCTGCAGGACAAGAAATCATTTGGCGCGTTCGTTCAACTCAGCTGCACAAACAGTTTCCGGTCATACCCCTTCAACTGTCGGCGCGTAGCTTCGAGTAAATCGGAGGAGGACAGAATAGAGTCTCCGGATTTTGGACACGCTGATCAGGTCAATCGTCTCCTGTTGATGCGTTACTCGATACCCAGGTCACATACAGTTAAATAGTCTGACAGCTCACAACGAATTGCTTTCTAGCTGATCGAAAACATGAACTAAACTGAACCGCACAGAAAATAAACTGAACTGATCTCTACTGCGAGATTGCGCATGGTTTATATACAAATTTTATGACTAATCCAACTTTAAAAGTTAGTTTATAATGTGCTAAGTTTCAGTATTAAAATTAAAAATGTAAAGCCAAAATGTGTAGTAATAATTGTAAACAATCAGGATTAGTAATGCCAATCTCTGCAATGTTCTATAATTTAGCTGTTCGGTAGAAATGGTAATAAAATAGTTTGATACCAATTTATAAAATGAGTTTTGAAATGTACCACATCTACCAACTTCAAGTTTTGTAAGCACCACAATTTCAATTGTATAAGTTTGGGATTTCCAAATTAAATTTATAAAAGTACAACATAATTACAACAGTAATAAACTTTATATGACGGAAAGGATTTTAAAAATACGTTTCTAACCTGCGATTGATTTTAATTAAATCTTTGCATTGGTGATTTATATATACCAACTTTTTTCACCAACAGAATAACTGCTCTTTTGATTTGCCATAAGTAATCTCAGGTTTATAAAAAGATATATATTTACAACCAGACATCAGTGAAGTAAACAACATGAATATATATAGACAAGTTTTCATGCATACATATGCGTTGATGCCCCAAGATATAAATAGACATTCATTCCATCATATACATCAGCTTAAGTATACATACGTACACATGGATCAATACATTCATTATTATCAAAATTAAATTTATCAATTCGCGCTGTATAGAGAGTGGTAATAGTTTCACCTTTCCCACTGTTAATTCTTAGACGTCAAGCTAGAAAACAGGTTACTACATTATATAAAATAGCGACTTGCACATGCCAATATGCTGTTAACTCTGTAATTTCATTACGCTCACATCAACTGATCTTTTTAAATGTGCTACTTATTCTGCCAGAAACTACTTTACGCTACCGTCAAAAATGTTCACAAATCATATAATAGAAAATATTCACAGCGACTAGCCGTTTCGCTCTTGAAAAACACCACGAATCTATTGGCTCTGTTTACTGCTATACGAAATAATTCAAGTTTGCACCACAATTATCCAAGGCGACGATATATACCTGGACACTTCTGTAAATGCATTTGGAAACTTGATTATCAAGCGCAGGTATGTTACACACCTCTCATCGTAGAAAAGCACGCTCCTGCGTCCTTATTATTTAGAATGTATTCTTGCAGCCTTTGCTAAAGCAAATTTTTGTTTAAACATAGCGTGTTACCACTCTTATGCATTTTCTCACGTTATAACCTTCTGGTTAAAGCTACACCATTCTTAATATATAATCTCCGATTGCTAGCAGTGATATATCCAGCCCAGAAAGACATTGTAGTTCCATGATCGCTTTAGAAAAAGTTAGGTTGGCTAATTTTACACCAGTATATTAAAAAAATTACCCTAGCATTTTTGTAAATTTTGCTGCTGTAAGCAACACCACCATGGCATGTCTATATATCTCAGTGCGTATTGTTAACGATATTACTAACACACCAGCAAAAAGTAGCTTTTAACAAGTTGCAGAAATTTTTATGTGTTCACCACCTTCAACAATGTTGTCGAGCAGTGAAAAATAAATCACTACCATACTTTTTCCACAATAGTATTTTGAAAATGCATCAAGTATTATGTTTGACTATTGTACAATCTAAACGTTTTGTTTTCTGTCATAGCATAATCCTACGTAGTTTTCACAAATACACCAAGCAAAACTTGGTTTTCGTTTTTTGCTCTATAGAGTATCGCATCATAGTTTTCAATGAAAAAGGTGCTTGAACGTATTCGAAATCATACAGGCTTTCTATTTAAGTTATGGAAAAACTTTTATTGCATTATTTTCAAATAATGTACCTGATTGAACTTTTAGTTAGGCTTCACGCAACACCACGAGCGTTTTTAGTACAAATATTACTGCGTGCACTATGTTTTCAACTTTTAAAAACTATGTGCTGTACCGTATAAAAACGCTATATATACAAAAATATACTCAAATTATTATATTGTTTCATAAAGATTGGAATTGTTTTATAAAATGAGAACTAACTAAACATTATATAGCACATGTTTCTCTATCATTTGAGCCACGAACAGTCAATGAATAAGAATGAATTATGCTAACAATAAATCTATATATATCTGCGTACCTGTACTCAATTACGTGTTACATAAAACCATAACTTACTTACATAATATACTGACTAATTCGTAGTGAATTCGTTAATTATGCCAAAGTACTCTTACACTCTTCATTATAATAGTTGATATTGTTAAGACCTCGAAAAATATATTATAAAGAAGAGTTTGAATAAATTTCTATTCTGTTACAGAAGCCTGGTTTAATTTCATTAGCATTATAACTAGTTAGAAACAGTACCCCATTTGTTTCATTGTAAAATCTCTTTTATCGTACATCATGAACAGTAACTGGGCCTTATACTCAGAAATCGAGAGAAGGACACAAGATGAAATAATTTCTACACTATTACTTTCTGAGGGTTGTTTAAATTTGAGACTACACCAGTCCTTTGCCAACTAATATGTGACTAAATTTTGTAAACATGTTTTATGTCTACTCAAGGCAGATACTGTCTCACGAAATGCTATAGTCGAAACAATTTCTTACACTGATTCACATATATATCATAAAAATTAGTATCATTACTCGTAAAATTGTATGTATAATATATCTAAGCAAAGATATTCGTGCAATTGCATTGTTGTCTAAGTCGTTAATTCCAACATTTATAATACGCATCAACGGAAATGTGTCATCAAATCGAACGCGAGGAACTTCAATTACAAAGCCAAATTGGGCATTCATAATGTCCATGAACACAGGATACACCTTAGCGGTGTGATAAAGTAATCTAGGATTATGTGCATACATAGTACCAATAAGAGAAGGTTCATTTTGAGATATTAGTATTATATGCTCCTCTGAAAGCAGCGTTGGTTTCAAAATAACATGGTCATTACTAGACATCATTGCATCAGCAATTTTTCTAACTTCATCAATGTACATATTAACTTGGATCCTCGCATTTACCATTAAGTTATAATTGCACAACTTACACTCATTTCAAACATCGCTTTTAATTTTATACTGACTCAGGTCACTCTTAACAGCGTATACCGTTTCGTAGGTAACTCTCAATCGCTTTACTGTTTCTAACATCTGTCTTATTTCCTGGCGAAATTCAATCCCTGCGTGATGCATAGCAATAATTTTAGATTCTAAGTCAGTAATTTGCATACTATGCTCTATTTCTGTGCCAATACCAAATAAGGAGGTTGTTCCTGACAATAGCACGCCAAAATATTTTTTGTGTCGTTCCGGATTATTGCTAGTTTGACAAACTAAAGGTGTATCAGATCATAAACGCTGCATTACATCCCCATAAAAAGAAGGATCTAAAAACTTATGATAATTTATGTCAAGATCCGCAAGTCTATTTCTAATTTCCATGTTAAAATACTTGTTTCCTGCACATTCGCATTGTGTGTTGTTATTTTCATAGTTAATGATAGCGCTGCACCTTCCGTATTGATTGTGTCTAGCCTGTGCCAATACCGGTATAAAAATAGAGTCTGCTGCAGTTACCACAAGTCCCTCGGGGATGAGACCAATTCCGAGGACAGAATATATTTGTGGACGCCATTTTCTAATAGTATTCGTAACTGCAGCTTTTGTTGGTATGGCTATTGTACATAAACATAAAAACGCAATGCTGTAAAATGCCAATTTAGGGTTTGCAGTTGATGTTTTATCACTAGCATCCCTTCGAATTCTCCCTTTTTCTGTCGTGCAATATTTGGATTTATTTGTCATTTCTGGCGAATGTCCGCTGGAACTCACAGAAATTGATCCAGGAAACTGTGGATAGGCCTTTTCAATTAACAATTGATTTTGTTTGGTTAACGTTTCCATTTCCTTTCTTAGTTACTGTAGTTCTTTGGTAACTTCAAAACCATTTTGATTTTGAAAGGTGTTCTCTATTTGTTCTGGTATTACAAATATCGCCTTGGCAACCACATTTTTAGGCTGTGATTTCACAGCCATGTGGCCTACATTTGGAATGTTGGGGCGAGTATGATTTTCAAAATTCTTTGTATTTTGCTGATACTTAAAACGATTAGCTGTCGGGTTATGTGGTCCCCTAATGTTATAATTTTGCTTCCCTCATAGCAAACAGCTCATTGCCATGTGACCAAGCTTGCCACAATTGTAACACCTTGGTCCTCGTGGATCAAAATTTTGAGAATACGCATGATTCTGACCAGGCGAACGATTAGTCAAAATAGGAGTTGATCGAGAATTAAAATTCGATTGACGCTGTGGCCTGATATTCCGCTTTGACTATCATTTCTAAATCGTTGCACACGATTTGCCAATTCTTTTTGATTGGCAGTTAGCAACTCCATACCCCGAGTTATCTGTCTTAAAGTTTGGTCGGATACAGAATTAACCGATGTTGCTCCAACGGTGGAATAAGTGACACCACATAAGATACTCTGCATATCCAGCCGTTGCGCTAGATCTTCTGCGTCTCGCAGTGTACTTGGCATGTCTCGAAAGACATGTGTTATTAATTCATGTGATCGCAGCCCGCTGAAAAATCGGCTTATCATTTTACGTTCCAAATTTATATAATTTTCGTGAGGGTATACGCTTTTACATGCCCTTTTAATTGCTTTTAAATATTCAGTGACGCTTTCCCCATTTAACTGGCGCCGCTGTTCAAGTGCAGCCTCATGAAACATAGACCATTCGGGCGTAGCTAATCCATTCTTCAAAGCTCGCACCAGGTCATTGTAATGCCTTTTTGAGGCATCTGGTACTCGATCGTAAACATCCTTAGCTCTGTCTTTCAAATAAGCAGGTAAGACTTTCAATTTCAAAGTGTCATCAATTAATTTAGCATCGCAAACTAAATCAAAATGTTCAATCCAAGAATTAAAATCTTGACTCGCAAAATCACCACGAAATGATGCTATTGTAAGATCAATTTGTGATCCTAACCTCGATCGCTGAGACATTTCACCAAATTCATCAGCTATATTTTTCAATCCGTCATCCAGTTTAGTTGCCAGATTTTTAACGACAGCATCCAGCTGTCCAATATTTCTGCTCAAATTTTCAACCATTTCAAATTGATTCAATTGAACTGTCTCTGTTTCAGAAAATGTAGAATTTTCCTCGTCACTCGATTCCAGGTTAGAAGCACTTCTCAAATTATATCTAGCCGTTTTTAACGAGTTCGAATCCAGAACCAAAGTTCTTAGACCCAACTATGAAGAATTGGATCTCGGTGGGACCTCCAAATGTAACGAAGTTTGATCTATTTTGAATTGTGTTACGCAAAAAAGTAGCTAGCTATAAACAAAAAAAGGCCTCTGGAATACCCCTTTTGTTCGTTACCTATAGCTAGAACCCAAATTCTTCAGTAGTGAATCAATAAAGCTTTTGGCCCCAAAGTTAAATCTTCCAGGTGGTACGATGAAAGAGAAGTCAATATCAAGTATCCAATAAACGTATATGTATGCCACTTAATACGAATGTTTACAAAATGTAGTAAATGTAAACAATTGTTAAAGCTTCCAAGAGTAACCAAAAGATTAAAAAAATGTCTGACACAACTGATTAATACTTCCAGACACAAGAGTAACCACAAGGTTAACTTCAGTCACAACAGTCACAACAGCAGTTTCACCTAGAGTAACCAACAGGTTGATTCGATAAGACTGATAACTAGTAAAAATATCCAAGAGTTCCCAGACGGGCAAAATTCATACCACCGGCAATCATCGTCTTCAAATAGGTCTTCAAAAAAAATCCACAAACGCCGGAAAATTGTTTACAACATAAACGCTGTCTAGGCTGCACCAATGCAACAGAAACACACAATCAACAATTAGTATAAAAGCCAACAAATAGTTACTCGAAACCCAAGTCACATATAGTTAAATGGTCTGACAATTCACAACGAATTGCGTTCTAGCTGATCGAAAACATGAACTAGACTGAACTGCACCGAACTGAACAATGAATTGAACTCAACTCAACTGAGAGATTGCGCATGGTTTATATATAAATTTTATGACTGATCTAGCCTTAAAAGTTAGTTTATAATGTGCTAAGTTTCAGTATTAAAATTAAAAATGTGAAACTAAAATATGTGTGGTAATAATACTCAAAAAATCACACTTAGTCATGCCAATCTCTATAATGTGCTACAATTTTAGCTATTCGGTAGAAATGTTAATAAAATAGTTTGATCCCAGTTTATAAAATGAGTTTTGAAATGTACCGCATCAACCAACTTGAAGTTTTGTAAGCACCACAATTTCAGTTGTATAAGTTTGAGATTTCCAAGTTAAATTTATAAAAGTATAACATCATTACAATAGTAATAAACTTTATATGAAGGAAAGGATTTTAAAAATACATTTCTAAGCTGTGATTGATTTTAATTAAATCTTCGATTTGGTGATTTATATATACAAACTTTTTCCACCAACAAAATAACTACACTTTTGATTCGTCATAAGTAATTTCAGGTTTATAAAAAGATACATATTTACAACCAGACATCAGTGAAGTAATCAACATGAATATATATATAGACAAATTTTCATTCATACATATGCGTACATGCCCCGAGATGTAAATACATATTCATCCCATCATCTACATCAGCCTACATATACATACGTACATATAGATCAATACAGTTATTATCACCAAAAATTATAAAAGTCAATTCACGCTGTATAGAGAGTAGTAATAGTTACACACTGTTAATAATATGATTAAAAGATACATTAAGGTTAATATACATAATATTTTTTTAATTATTGCACTAAATAAATATTTGACATCCAAAACTTAGATATCTTTGATATCTCTGATTTCGGCGTCTAGCTTCAATCGCTATTAACTAAGACTTGATCGATCACTGACATATGGGGTTATATAAATAAGCGTCAACTCTTTTGGCAGCGTTGATTATATTCAACCAGTATTATAACTGGTATCTTTAAGAAATATTTTAATCAATTAACAATAATATACAAAGTTATTTTCACAATTAGAATTTTGGTCGACGCTACTCTTACTAATTACCAAAAGACGATATCAAGTAAACGGTAATTTTTCTGTATTTGATGTTTCACATAAGTGCATTTAAGTCATTCGTTCTCTGTTCATCCAACCACCGTGGTATGGCAATTCACTAAAGATCCCCGGTCCGACATTAATTTATACAGCTGACACGGCGTACCTTCAGCATATAGCCAGTCTATTCAATCAGACAAAATCTGATGCGAACACTGTAGGTTCTTGAAATTTCGCCGAATCATATGAAGCTTTTAGAGACACACATCACTTTTGTCGTAACACTGCCAACACTTAAAAATTAGCCAGCAGTATTATCAACAAAATAGTGCTGCGTCTCGCCGAATCCACTTGATTAGTTTAGTTTACCATTTACCATTTCGCAATTATAGCATTTTAGTAGTTTAATATGTGCGAACTATTTGTTAGCATGCAGAATACGTATGCTCTGATTTTTTTAACTTTCGTTAGCTAATATACAAGTGCTATAAGTGGGACACAAATAAAATGAAAAAACTATCATTTTGGCTGCTAGATGCTTGTAGCCGTGGTTAGGCTTAGAGTGGCAATGTGTCACCTTCATCTGAATGTTTTTTTATTGAGGCAATTAGGCCATCAGATGATATGGAACATTGCCTATCATTGCCCACATTGGATTATGTTCTTTGCGTATGATTGTTCACGACGTTATGCCGTCTGAATAAGTTTCGCTCATTACCAATATGATTATGAGGTGCAGTACCCGCCATAACTGTAGTGTTTTATAGTACCAGATAGTTCATAAGTCGAAAGATTCTTAACTAAATTGATTCATATTTGCTGTTGTCAAGTCGTAAACTATCCCGCTGATATTGTACTGAGCAAGGATTGCCAACTCCTCAGTCCTGATTGTACGATTTACGTAAGGAACTAACACAACACTGCAGACCAGGTAATCCTTCTCAAAAAGCTCCGGCAATGCGGCGCACATAAAGCAGAAAACTGCAGCATCTCCATTGTTATCGCGAAATAGTAACTATTAATGTCGTGTATCCACTTGTAAAATACGAAAACACATGATGCTTGGCTTCCGTGCTTGTATAGATAATAGTTAGTTATTAGTTGTTGTTGTTTTTTTTAATTAGTTAAATTGAGTACATATGATTGTTAAAAATTTTTTTAAGAATTCGGATTATTTTTCAAACAAAAAAAATTGCGAGTATATTGATTATATATTATAGATAACACGAAAAAAAATCCAAGAACGCCCAATAGGGCTTATCCAAACTTTCGTGAGGCAAAGTATTTACGACACTAAAGCAGAGAGGTTAACATCCAATAGTTGACAATCGAAGCTATTCTACATCAATTATAGTTAATACTATTCTATGTACAATTAACTTGCACTGCTACATGTAAAATGTCATTACGATCGCTTCGCCTGTTAGTTTTGTAATTCCGTTGTATTCAGTAAATTTTTTTTTTTTTTTGGGGGGGAAGCTAGAGATCAACCATACAAAATACATATTTGTTTATACAAAACAACAAGGGTACCAAACACAGATAGTTTATGATTGTTACCACTAAAATTTATCCAAAAATGATTACATAATTTAACAAATATATTGTACTTCGAGTAACAGTTAATTTCCTTATAAAGTTACTAGTACGTTACGTAGTTGTAATATGGCATAATATCAAAGAATTCCCAAAAGGGTAATACATAATAATATTCCTCAGCACATTTCTATAACTTGTCACATTTATCACTGCGTGGCAGCAAATCTAGGTAGATACCATTTAATTCAGGGTACAAATCTCTAACAGTCCATATTGAATACTTCGCATTTTCCACATCATCGTTTACAACCACTATCAACTCATTCAACAAAACGCACGCAACTTTTGGGATGACCTTCCTGATTTTTCAAGGGTAAGAGGTTAATTGATAGGCCGCTGTACCGATTTTTCATGATAAATTTAGTCAAATTATAAAAGTATATAGATACAATTACGTATGTATCTGAGCCGGCTATAAAACAACAATTGTCAATAAATATATGTTCAGTTATTGTATGAAGTGTGTGTACAATCAATTTTCGTCTCAACTAAACTACACCTTTTATGTAATTTCCAATCCGCGTATCATACACTTCTTTATAGCTCTCTGAACATTTTTTAAAAAATTAATTTAGTGAAAAGTAACATCACATAAAAGTTTAAGGACATTTTGATAAACAAGCTACTCTAATTTTGAGGTAATCCAACACAATAATTTCTCTACATCTGCTATGCCAATTTAGTCCAAGCACGCACACTAGCACGTCTACCAAGCTGTGGTAAAACTTTCTAGGACATTTCAGTTAGAAAATAGACGGTATCTTCAAGTTAAAGTACCGTATTTTATTATTTTACTATTCAGTACAATGAATTTCAGTCGTATGATTAGCCAATAAAGTACGGTCTCAGGAATAACGAAAACTACCCAAATACCAATTTTAACACTATCAATTCTTTCAAGTTTTATTTTTGGTCTCTCACAATATTATATACGTATATATGTCTGCAATTGACAATAAACCATAACTCTCGATGTTTAATCAAATGATTGCCACTTTTACCAGATGGTACGCCATTACCGTTAGGTTAATATCAGCAGGTTGGTTTGAAAAATTTGTTAAATTGAAATTTATCTGTCGCCAACTAACTGTTTCATGTTTGAATAAACGTTCTTAGCTAATCGAAATAACGCAATCACAAAAATTAGATTTTGAGTTGTTCTTACAAATTATCCCATTAGTGAGATACTATTGTGAGTCCCTAACTTTCGTCATTTAGGTTTCATATTAACTAATGCCGTATATGTAATTATGGCATTTTTATCCAACACTTCAAAGTAATATGACAGCACCGCTTCAATTAATGTTTGAC
>JASANE010000179.1:0-13498 GCA_030248225.1 Trileptium ribeirensis | reverse complement strand
TTCCAAAACTATATCCTGTTCCACTGGGTGCGGCTCTTCCAATGGTATACTAGGACAGGACCCATTTCCCGAACAATAAAAGTATCTGATTCCTAATATTAGAGATACATGCTGAAGGTCCAAGGTTCCGCGAGGGAATCCTTAAACTTCCCATTGGCGTAAGCTGTTCGGCGGTGTTTTTTTCCATTTTGCATTGGCGCCGGGGGAGGGTGTGCTAGCTGTGCGATGGGGGGCGGTAGATGGTTGGGCGGTGGGCGTCCCCTCATGGTGGTAACCACCCAACCCTCTATGAGCATGTATGAACAGAGAGAACACATATAAACCTGTAAATGAACTATATATATTTGCTTTTAGAGCTTTTAAAAGCACAGCTGAAGTAAACTCTACTTTTCTTGTAATTGGCAGACTGTTATGATATACATCTATTGCTGTTTTAGAAAAGAACTTTTAAGAGCCGATTACAACTTTTCCTGATACATTAGGCTTGACCTTCGCTGACAGATCTTGGGCCCCGTCTCGG
Source organism: Trileptium ribeirensis (assembly GCA_030248225.1). Classification (NCBI taxonomy): domain Eukaryota; kingdom Metazoa; phylum Nematoda; class Enoplea; order Enoplida; family Thoracostomopsidae; genus Trileptium; species Trileptium ribeirensis. The sequence continues at coordinate 12,978 of JASANE010000179.1, read as the reverse complement.
ATCATATTAACACCGTGGTACCTCAGCTCGGCTAGACTTGAGCAGAGCCTATAGCTTATGTTCTTACCGTTAGTTTGTATTGTTTTATGATTTAAAATAAAAAAATCTGGAAATCTGGAAAAAATAATTTATGATATTTAAGATATATACCATAAATGCCGAAGCAGGGGTTGACGGAAACTACCCCCTCAGACATTTCCCATTGAAGCTCTGATCTATCCTTCTTAGGGTGCCAACCTAGTCTCCACTCACACGTGCGCACAAACCCCCTCCCCGGAAGAAGGCACGTGCAAAATTTAAGAAAAAACAGAGTGAACATTGGCAAAAAATAGGTTCTCGGTGGCGGGAAAGAAGACGTACACTTTTTTCAACACCCTCTGGCGGACGTTTCTCAAGAACCTCTACCTCCATGAGTTGGTATCCCCCTCCGCTTTCCCTCCTACACTCCCTGACACCTAGGAGCTTTAACAGTATCACATATATACACTGCATACAGTGGTTACAAACAGCATAGAAAACTTATATTTTGGTTAAGATTTTTTATTTTAAAACTTATTTAAATTTATAAGCTTTATATAAAACAAAAAATGGATTTCCATTTAGCGTAAATAGTATGTTTGATGTATCAGGATTTAAATCTTCACACATCCGAATAATACATGTTAACAAATAGTATTTTGATACAGTGGAAGAGTCTGTATCATGATGCATGTAGTCTCTTAATAAAGCACCCCATAATCGTTAGTATTTAAATATATGTTTATTTAAATCTAGCCGCTTTGTTAAATTTTGGAAACGAGCCCGTAATATATATATTTGAGTGCTTATCCCACTACTTTGGCAGTCGACATATGTCTTTGTGGCTATGATCGGTAAGAGTTTTAAAATCCCTGTGTGGTACTGTATTGAAACGTATTTCGAAAACGTAGTGAGTAGTAACTCCAATTGTTGAAACGTTGTTTCGAAATTTTACATTAATAAGGACATTTCACATATTTAGATCGTAACACTATTACATTGCGAAAACCTTGCATGTACCGCCGTAAGATATAGTTCCTAAGCGAACGATGGGTCTTTGGTTCTTTGGGTCTTGTACCTTTACTGAAGATAAAAATGTATTATATGGCATAACTAGGAGACTATCTTTACTACATAATAGTATAACCGGTTATCCTTCTGTTCTATAAAAAGTTGTGGCGTGAACTTGATACAAAAATTGCATATTTTCAGCAATTTAATTTACTGAGGCCTTGCACTAATTGAGATGGCTGTAAATAATGATTAATATCCAAAGCTTTAATATCTACAGCGTGTCCATTTTGTCCGTGCCAATCAGTTTGAGGCCTTTGTGTTATACTAATCTGTTGCCTGCTTTCCAAATTTTAACTATACACAACCCGATTTATCCGCATTTGCGTTAAGGGTTTCAGACGCGCATACGACTACTTTATCGAATCATTTATGATCTAGCAATTTTTAAACTGTGGCATGATGGTAGGCATAAGTTTAAGCTAATAACTGATTATGCTATCTTGAAAAATAACAGGCTGTGCAGTGTGAAACTAAATTACTGCTTCTGCACAGTAGTTAGCATCTCCTACTCAGCAAAAACGTTGAGTCAAATTTTGCTGCTGAGTTGGTCCGTTTTCATCTCTATGCTCGTGTTAACTTTGGCTCAATTTGAGTGAAGCTTTGAATCCATTTGTGTCAAGTTTTGGGTTAGTAGACTGTCCCTTTTGAACGCTTAGTTTGAATCAAACATTGACTCAATTTGTGTTAAGGTTTGGCTCAATTTTAGTCAAGAATAATTCATATTCTGTCAAAACATTTCTCAAATTGAGTCAGTTTAGTTCAAGCTTAGGATAAAAACAGAAGCTCAATAGTCTGAACATATTGTACTCAACGCGTTTGCAATGTAGAAAATTCGTATCTTGTTAAATTAATTCATTATTATACTGCAAAAGCTAGGTAAGAATTTGATCGTCGTATACGGTTAACAGTTGTTTCGACACCAGAATGAGAAACAAGTTATGTTTAAAAGCATTGGCAAGATGAGATTATGAGCGTTATTTATCCATTACTTACAAACATGTAGCTAAATTTGTTCAACGTGCAATTTATTAAAAAAATTACTTTCGCGCTATGGAACAACAGCGAATTAAATAGAGGCGCCACATGGGACCTTTGGCTTGTCAAGAAAATCAATTTTGCATTATATTGTGATAATCTAGTCGATATAGTATAAATACGGAATTCACGAAAATGAGCAAACATGGTGATTGCTTAGATTTCAAATATACGTGCTTGGCGGTGTACAAGATACTTCAATCAAATTCACTATCAATTGAGCCTATTCGTTGGCAAAGCGGTGTAAATCCTAAGAGTCATAAAACACTGAGTAACACTACTAGCCAAGCAACTAACTAGTGGCAGAGTTCGCAAAGTTCCGGTTCGGTAGCGATCATTATCTCTTTCTAAATTAAGAGGATACCGAAATATATACAGCTGAACCTTTGTTACAGTTATAGTCACTGTAAAATCTATTTTCATTTAAAAAGTCGCGAAATAGTTCGAGGCGATTTTCATCGGTTGAGTGGATTCCAACTATCGGGTACAATGTATTACGAACCGGATATATAATACAGTGCAACGCAAGTTGACGTCACACGGTCGGGTAAACGGCGAAAATTATGTCACATGCGTCTTTACAGCGACAGCCTTGTTTATTCACAATTCTAGTTCGCAAATGAAGTACTCAGACATAAATTTAAAATTAAGCGTAGCGTAAAAATGAAGTATTTCTTTGGTACAAACTACCAGTTTGCGACGCTATTTGACGGCTAAGAAATAGCTTTGGGACATAACTTAGCGACAATCACGACGCTTTGATTCATTTTTCCGAACATCGATGGCGTTGATTGCAAACAAGGAGTGTTTCACCTTAATATCTTTCATAGTGTGTGATAAGTTTCTGTCTGTAAAGAAATGGATTTATTGAAATCAAAAGAAAATTGTCTCAAATTTAAAACGAACCTTTAAGTGAACGACCAGGAATCAGACAGACATAATATATCGAATGCCTAAGTATTACAACCGCAATTGTGGTCAGTTCTTTTAGACATTCGAAAATTATGCTTCATTGCTGCCGAATCAAATTCAACAAAAACCCCGCTAGCAAGCCGTAGATGTTAATTTGTACAGAAAACCAAAATTTTTCGCGAATCTATGAATGACAACTAAAGATTCAAAAGAATGCTATATTTTAGTCCAGAAATTACAAATGCCTTCTTAAATTACTTTATATCATCTATAGAAACTATTGCTTTATGTTTGGAGGTACATTTTCGTTCACTTTACGCATACTTTTAGTGCAAGAACTGTTCTACTAGTTTTTAATTCTAACTGTGATTTACATTTTGTATTAATAATAATGCAATCGTTAATTTTCATAGTAAAGAAATATTTTTAGCGTTCGCATTTATAAACACGGTAGTTTAAAAAAATTACAATTGCAAATCTTAAGAATATTAGTAGATGCCAAGTCAACCTATATAACTTGCACTGTGTGGAACCTGGCGAAAATGCGTAGCACAAGTGGTAAGAATATTAGTACAAACAATCCAAGTCAAAATGCATTATTTGAGCTGTGTGAAATCAGGTGGAAACGCCTAGATCTATATTAAAATTAGCATGAATGAAGTGAAATGTTACTAAAATCATTACATTGTAGTCATCATGAATTGAATTTGGTTAATATTTTAAACTATTTTTCAAGGCAACAAAAAATTTTGCTAACACAAATGAGCAAAAAGATGCAAAATACTAACTAGCGCAACGGATGTTGCTGTGTCAGGCGATATGGCAATAATAGACATTGGTGTTCTGAGAGCCAGTCACCGTGTGGTGCTTTTAGCTTGTTATAAGCTGCAGTGGAGGATAGAATTCGCCTGGAAGAGAGATGGTCCTCCAAAATACATCGCTTGTTAGCCACACAGGCAATTTTCATTCCATTTGGCGCCCCAAGGGATAAATTTTGGTGTCTGCCTTAACACGAAATGTTATACTCAGGAATATGTGCATTTTAATCGCGAAATATTTTACCCATTACGCCTATTAATTATGAGGCACCCCAAGGGCTCACTTCGTGAGCACATAAACATTTTTAGACTTAGTCCGAAGGAGGCGCAGCCGTCACGCTTATGTCCGTCCCAGCCGGTATAGCATGGTGAAATGGATAAAATGTGATTAATCTTCAGAAAAATATATAGCTAAATTGGTAAAGTGATATTTTTGTAGTTGGTCTCAACGGTTTGTATTACATTCTTTAAGATCTGACGAATAAATATGCATAATATGCGGCCCTTTAGTAATAATTTATATAGGACATATTATGATATGCCTTCTCGCAATAATTAATTTAGTGTTTATAATAAATAATTTGATGTGCTATTTGCTGAAATTGAACGATATTACTTATGCAGGCTTGGATTCAATATTATCTTTAAACGTCGATGCTATTATAATATTCGGTGTGCTGCAATGAAAATAAATTAATTATAGTTGTTTCTTCTCAATAGACAATTAATAACAAAATGTGTTGCTTGCTCATAATGATATCTTTCAATGCCACTCGCCGCAAACAGACGAGCGACTATTTTGGCGATTCATGAGCCGATTAACCATAATGTTGCATGCAATCTCAAATTAGCTCATTATATTTATATAACGAAAATTATAGAATATTCCTACTATTGTGGTCCAGTAGAACCCAAACAGTTCAAAACATGCGTAAAAGGCAAATGGTGTTTAACCACCTTCTACGACAAACTTAGGCACTATATTAATACCATTGTCGCTTTTCATTTTCTGGCAATACGACAGTGACAAATTTTGGACGACAAGAGTAGCTTAACCTTGAAGTTAAAACGCACCATGCGGCCCTGGTTTACTTTTGAACAGTCATAAGTGTGTGCTTGAGCATATTATGTGTGTAAATGTTCGATTCCATTCGCTGTACTCTAAAATAATATATTTATGTTTTGCGAGATCACAAGTACATGACACGATGTGTTCTCGAGATCCCTAGCATTTATTAACCTTTCTGGGGCAGCGGAAAACATATATTGTAGCAGAAGCGTCTATAAAGACAACAGAGGTCACCAGCAGTGCCATGCATTGCATTTATTTCCGCGCAGGCAGTGTTGCTGATTTTAAAACCTGTTGGAGAATATGATCGTTGCTCGAGTTTGCGCAATTTCGTCGAATGATATTGCAAGTTATATTGCTACCGCAATGCTCTTTGAAAGACCATCGACAACAATGTATGCTGATGTTGAATCTAAATTCCGAATTGTAGTGATAAATTCAAAAACTTTACGATAACCTTGGCGATTGCTTAAGTCTTGAATTCTCAACAATGTAGCAATTAATCAACTGTTTGTGGTCGGTATATGATTTTGCTGTATGACCACGAAAATATTAACCAATCAGGTATAAGATTGAATTGAAATTTCAATGCCGAACCTTGTTTTTCTCTCGTTTGTGTTGAACTTACATTGATGGCAAAGCGATTAGCTGCATGTTGTTTTTACGAAATCGGTGCAAGAAGACACAACCAACAGTATAGTTTTGTGAAAGAAATTTCAGCATCGCTGCGCCAACATATGACAATGTGGTTTTTCCAGATGCATCTTTGTCGAAAATATCGAAATCATATAATTTAAGTTGGTTTCATATTTTGAGCGTGTTAATGACTTTAGTTATTTACAGCAAAACTATATATAGAATGCATTTATATATACATTTAAACACAACATAAAAATTGATAAACTACATCAAACTAATTGATCAAACAGAAAATAACTGAATACCGCTGCTTAAATATGATTTACAGGTGCCTGTCAAATTTCAGACAAGTTGGGAAATCTGCCAGTTATAAAAATTTTCGACTAGAGTTTGTTATCAATGGATTCAGGTTGGGGGCTTCTTAAGTCAGTTACGCTCTTTGACAAACGTTTGGATATGTTTATTATGGGTTTTGGTTTATACAACTTTAAACTGTGACTTCTCAAATTATAATGTGAATACCGAAAATGATCTATATTTACATCAGTATAGTTAAGCAAACTTTTGAAAACCATTTGCAATTTGTAATATTGAGGTATGTTCTCTACCGACATGAGCTGTAGAAAGATAAGGCGACATACCTACGATCCTGAGTCAAATAGCTACCTTGGTATTATGATCTGAAATACTACTGCACACGCTCGATAGTATTAAATATCATATAATTACCACGATGACCTAACTTGAGTGTAATATGATAGCTTGCCTAAGTTGGTGGTAGCTGAGTCTCCCTGTTGAATGGGGTTCGGGCTTATGTCTCCCGGGGAGGGTAGCCGGTCGGCGAGTGGGGTTAGTAGACTTGTGGGCGGTCTGGCGCCTGAGGGTGGTAATCCCCTAGTGTTGAGTAGCGGCCAGAAATGTCACCGTCGTTCCTAGCTTCGCCGCGGTGTCGGCTGGGCAGGCTGGTCATTCCAACCGACCGGTATTCCGGCCGGCCAATATTTTTAACAACCTCTGTAACACGCACAATCAAGACGCCGCTGCTGCTATCACATTTATTTCATTATGACAAAAACAGGTTATACCATTATTCTTTTGAACAGTAGTTTTTTTATACTAGGTCCTGTGAGGCCCGCTGTTTGTGTATAGTAATGTTATTTCTCTATCCTGTTGAGTTTTAGATGCTTTAGTGTTATATTGTGGCTCAAAACTAGTTCAAGTACGATCACTATGATTAGTAAAATAATGCATTATAAGTTTACGCTGCCAAAACGTAATTTTCTCTCAATACATGCACAATTTTAAAGCTGTTTTATGTAATCAGTTTTAAATGTGTGCGTACGCATATATGCACTAAGAACTAAGCAGCGTAGCACTGTTCCACTGTGGATATATCGGGATACTTTTTAACGCGACCGCCGTAGTCCGGCTTCCAACCAAAAATTCTCGGGTCTTACCACATATATGCAACAAAAAGGTAGTATATAGCAATACCTGATTTACCCTTATTACGTAAAACACACAGGCCGCCAGGCTGCTATAGTATCTATAGGCTTCGTTCTAAAATGTAAGCTGTTTTCGAAGCTTCTTAGCATTGGTTAACTATTTATCACACTGTAATAGGAACTGCAGCGTAAAGAACAGCGCGGTTGTGCACGTAACTTGTCTAGCTGATGAATTCAATTTCGTGCATCATCACCAACCGAAAAATTTTATTTAAAAAATGTTACACAAAATTAATCTGGGAGAGGTCCCCAGCCGCACTGTTGGATACAGCCAGAAAAGTCGCTGGGCGGCCGTTTTTCCGGCCTGCCGTTTTCCCTAAAAGCAAAGCTCAACACAGTCTTTGCGGCGCCAATCCACGACATCACAGAACACATCTTTTACACCTCTGGCGACGGATCATTGCGCTGAGTGTAATCGTAAAGGTGGCAGTGACTGCTTCGAGTGCGACCTCTGTGGGTTTTGTATTCATTTTGCATGTACATTGATAGTCAAAAACGATGACCACCGTTACGAAATTCCTCACGTATTAGTTGTCTGTACAAACTGTTTAGACTTTGCGCGCAACCACCGTCTAAGTCGCCAATCACAACAGCCTGAAACAGTGCAAGATCACACCCCCGCAGAATCCCATCGACTATAAAAACTCAAAGCGAAAATTGAATCTTTTTCGATTGCTGTCGACAAACTTGCGGCATCAACAGCTGAATCGGCCGCCTGCGTCAACGTCCTGAAAGAATCTTATCAATCATCGTTATCTTCAGAATCGTTGTCAGGGAACGAAACTAGCGACAAGCATGGGCTCAAATTGTTCAACAAAACGATAGTTCTGGCGGGCGTGTTGTCTGATGACGAAGATGGTAGACGTCGCAGATGCATCGTTATTAAAGGTCTACCAGAAAGAGGATATGACATGGCAGACGCTAGCTTGATCCGTCCGTCCAAATGCAGGAAGTTTTTTGGCTTGGCGGTTACGATCAATCGTCCAGTAATCGAACAGTAAATCACCTACCCCGACTCTTGAATATAGGACTATCCTCCTCGACAGTTGTTCAATCAATCCTACAAAGCACACGAAAACTTAAAGACTACGATAAGTTAGAGAAAATATTTATCAGCAGGTCAATGACAGACAGGGGACTGAGAGAGCAAACTGAGCTCCAACGCAAAGCATACGAGCTTAATTTAGCTCAACGCGAAAATATGCAGAACACCACTCACTACGCGGTTCTCAAAGAAAAACTGGTTGCCTTTAAAAACTCTACAAGAAAGGATGCGGGTCGGCTAGTAGGTGGCAGACATAATAACATAAACTGCTATTTTGTTGAGGTTAACGGTAAGATTATGGTCCAGGTATACTTTAATCTGGACAGTACCAAATCCACCAATTCCAAAGCTGACAAAATGTATATACTTTAATGTGCGAAGCCTTTGCAACAAGTTTTCAGATCTGGACGTTATGCTTGCATCGCGATGTCATTGCCAATTCGTCGATTGACGTTTGGTATATGACGGAGTATTTCCGCCCATTGTATACAAATTTATGCAAATAAGAAATGTAACTGATTTCATTAGCTGTCTTTCATCTTTCGCTCGACGTTGAGAGAGGATGATTTCGTGTTTTAACGCTTTGTAACGTCCGTTTAACGATTCATTGCTTTTGACTACTTTAGTGATAATTGGTTTCAGTTAGTCGGTTTATCGTTCTTATTTTTCAGTACATTCAGTACTATTATTTAGCTTGTCTTTGTATGTAAATAAATTCATATAAATCGTGTGTCGGGTATAATACCGCGAAATCGATCCAATTTCGTTCGCGACGTTCAGTTCAGGTTATTTCAAACCCAATCGCACTCAGCTACTTGAGGAAAGAATTTTTTCTCATCGTGCTTCGCTTATCTCGAGTCCAGTGACATCCTTGATTCCGTTAATTCATGTCGTCTGCTCTATCAAATGACGTTTTGTAAGTGATATCGTTCATTTGGGCGGATTTTATGGTGTTTTTGAAGTGGCTAAGCATTTTTCTTTCAGTAATTGAGAGCTTGCAATCCTAATTGTGCCACACTTGGGCCCTTTTCCTCCGAATTTGAGGGTCACTAATCACCTCCGCAACTCCATACTAGTTTTGGAAGAATTTTTGGGACAATGGCAGCAAAGCAAATGTTAGTTCGTCAACAACAGTGGGGTGCTTTGCGGGGAAATGTCACCAAAGAGACAAGAAAGGCGGATAACATAGCATCAATAGTTACGGCAGTCGATGCTGAGTTCGTGAATGCCTCCGTATCAAAACTTAGTGACTACAGGGCCAGGCTTCAAGCCCTCAATGAGGAGATTACACTAGTGCTTGAAGATGCCGCTATTGCTGAAGATATACAAAAGGCCTCCGAAATCGATGATTCGATCCTCGATACCATCACCAAACTCAATGCAAAGTTGCATAACTATACTTCGGCCCCAAATCAGCAACAGTCGCCCATTTCACCCTATGTGTCTACAGCCAACGCGTCGTTCAACCATTGTCAGAGGGCTTCCGTCCGTCTGCCTAAGTTAGAAGTCAGCAAATTTGGGGGCGATCAATTGAAATGGGATGAATTTTGGGATAGTTTCTTCTCGACCATCCACGAACATCTCGATTTGGCAACTATTGACAAATACAAATATTTGCCGGGATTTTTGACTGCAGATGCGTTGAGGGTGGTGGATGGATTCCGGTTGACCGCAGATAACTATATGATGGCCGTAGAGGTGTTGAGGGAGCGATTTGGAAATAAGCAGCTCGCCATTTTTGCCCATTTCGAGGCAATGTTGGCCTGGCCCGCAGTTAACCACGATGTCCACAAATTGCAGACCACCTACGACAGCTGCGAGCGACATATTCCCAGCCTAATCGCCCTGGGGCTTGCCCGAGGACACCTTTGGACAGGTGTTTACCCCTATTATTTTGTCGAAGCTTCCCACATTCGTGAAGATGGAGTTGTATCGCAAAAACGGCTCAGCTCCCTGGACGCACAACGGTCTCCGTGAACTGTTGAAGGACGAGATCCGGGCGAGGGATTGAAGTCAGAAGACATTTGGTGGCAAGGCGAATGAGGATCGTGACCCACCTGGTCGCGAGCAGCAGCAACACCGTAACAACCAACAGTCGTTTCGCAAGCGGTCGCAGAGAGGTTCGCCGAGTAATTCGGCGTCACTTCTAACAAACAGTGCCAACAACAGCAAATCGCAAGGTTCGCCGTGTTCGTATTGTGGCGACGCATAATTCAGCGATCAGTGTTTGTTGCATATCCAGATGTCCCCTCCCGTCGAGATCGGATGAGGGGGTGCTGCTATGTTTGTCTCAACAGCGGGCACATGGTGAAGTCGTGCCCCAATTCCAGGGCCTGCTTCTTTTGCAAGAAGCCAGGTCATTATCGGAGCCTGTGTTTGTCGAAAAGCGGGCCGAAACCCGATAAATCGAACGAGGAGTCCACGTTAATCGCGGTCGGGTCGACGTTTCCTTCGCCAGGTACGCCTATAAACACATCGCTGTTGTCGCACGGCGAGCAGGTTGTGCTGCAAACAGCGATAGCGAATGTGAGAGGATCGGATACGTCCAAGGCCCGACTCCTTTTCGACACCTGTTGTTCCCGTACGTTTGTCGCTGCTCGAGTCGCCAAGCAGATCGGAGCTCGGCCACAGGGGTCGGAGTATATTTCCACGGCCGGATTCTCTGCGACGCAGCGCCGAACAAGCAAATATGAAATCGTGGAATTCGACGTGATGTTGTGCGACGGTTCCACAAAAACAGTGACAGCAAATGTGATCAACGAAATTTCGTATCCGATTCAGAAGGTCCCTCTGGACCCAGCAAAATATCCGATGGTGAAACAGCTCGTCCTCGCGGAGCCAATTGTCAACCAATCCCGGATGGTTCAGGTGGACATTTTAATAGGAATTGACTACTATTATGACTTCATCGGAACAACGCGCATAGAGTGTTCTGATGGATTGAAGTTCTTGTCATCGTCCCTCGGTTTCATAGCATCGGGAAGAATTGCCGCCAATGGAATTTCCAAGAATCGTTGCGTCGCAACCATGCATTTGACGGCGAGCACGGATGCCAATGTCGCATTGGAGCGGTTCTGGAGCTTGGAGGATATTGGTGTGAAGCCGCCAGCCACCACGAATGACGACGAGCAAGCAGTTCGGATGTTTAACCAATCTGTGAAGCGCATTGACTGTCGATATTCGGTATCATGGCCTATGAAATCAGATGCGCCGACGCTACCAGACAATCGTACAATTGCATCTATCCGGCTGTCCTATAATTTGAAGCGTCTGATATCGGAGATGTCATTGTTTAATGCGTACAACAATATTTTAATGGACCAGGAGGCCAAAGGAGTCATAGACCGAGTGTATGAGGGCGATTCCCCGTATCCTGTCCACTATATTCCGCATCATGCTGTTGTTACCCCTGGTAAGACAACTACGAAGCTGCGCCATTGTTTACGACGCTTCAGCTAAGGCCAACAAACACAGTCCCAGTTTGAATGAGTGCATGCACCGAGGTCCTGTGATTCTAGCCGATCTATGCGGATTGATCATGCGGTTCAGATTGCCGCGTGTCGCTTTCGTCAGTGATATTGAAAAGGCATTCCTCCAAGTGGGCCTGGATGCCGATTCCCTTGATGTCACTAGATTCTTGTGGGTCAAAAATCCCTGGCGGCACGCGAGTGGTGACAATATCATCGAGCTTAGGTTTGCCCGTGTCTTCTTCGGCGCCGTAGCGAGGCATTTCCTGTTGGCCGTTGTTGTGCAGCATCATGTTGAACAAAGTAACACTGACGTTTCTAACGAAATTCGCGGCAACATTTATGTCGATAATGTTGTCACCGGCGTCTCAACTGACGATGTTGCTGAAAGGTTCTGCAAAGAATCGAAGCAGCTATTCCATGACGCCTCGATGAATTTGAGGGAGTGGTTCACCAACAGTCGGCGCTATCGTGAGATCATCCAGCCTGCTGATCGCGGTAAACCCACGGTCACAAAGGTGTTGGGTCTCGCCTGGAACACCGAGTGAGATACACTGTCGTGTTCGTCGTTCAGTGCCGATACTGCTTCGGTTGCTACGAAGCGTGTGATGCTCAAATGCCTGGCGACTGTGTTCGATCCCTGTGGATATTTCTCACCGGTGACAGTTGTAGGAAAGATATTGATCCAAAGATTGTGGATGGAGAAACACGGCTATGATGACAAACTGCCAGATTACATTGTGGCTCTGCGGAAACAGTGCTCGGCAAGTGTGCAGTCGATTTCTAATCACAAAATCGATCGCTACATCGGTTCGTCAACGGGCATCGATGACTCCACATATCAACTCCACGTTTTTTGCGATGCTTCTGCCAAGGCTTATGCAGCAGCAGTATATCTTCGTACGACAACGAGCGGTAATATCGTTACCCATTTGGTGTTCGCCAAGTCTCGGGTAGCTCCCGTGAAGAGCATGTCCATCCCGACGTTAAAATTGACGCGGCTATTGCAATTTGTGTCCCAGCAGCTGCAGTTGCCGATTGAGGAAAAAGTAGCGTGGTCGGATTCTCAATGTGTATTACATTGGCACCAAAAGAAGACGTTGTCGACTCTATTTGTGCGGAATCGTATCGACGAGATCAGGTCCCACAAAGGGATCACGTTTCATTATGTCCCAACGCACTGCAACCCAGCAGAACTGTCGTCCCGAGGATGTGCCACTGTTGACATCATCCACAATGATCTCTGGTGGAACGGCACGGAATGGCTCATCCGTGATACCGGATGGCCTGAGAAATGAACGTTTGCGATTTTTGGGATTACAAACATTAGCGACGCGTAGACTTCGTCAAGATTTAATAACTTTATAAGCAATACGTAACTGAACGTAGGTACATA
>JASANE010000178.1:0-41799 GCA_030248225.1 Trileptium ribeirensis | reverse complement strand
TGTTTGTCATTGCTTCAAAGTTCGGTTACGTATTTATACAGTATCATCTATGCAACTATCAGGCGATCGGCAAGATGGTTGGAAGGTAATGTCTTCACCCATGAAGCAGAATGTTATTCATCCTGAAACAAAAGACGCGGTCTGCAGTATCATCTGTGCAACTATCAGGCGTTCGGTAGGACGGTTAAATGGTAATGTCGTCACCTTTGAAAAAGAATTTAGTTCATCCTGCAACAAAGATGCGGTCGGCAGTATCATCTGTGCAACTATCAGGCGATCGGCACGATGGTTGGAAGGTAATGTCTTCGCCCTTGAGAAAATGTCATTAATCCTGCATCAAACATGCGGTCTGCAGTTTACTGCTGTTCATTTGTGCAACTATTGTCCGGCGATCGGCAAAATGGTTGGAAGGTAATGTCTTCACCCTTGAAGAAGAATGTTATTCATCTTCCAACAAAGCGCGGTTCGCAGTATCATCTATGCAACTATCAGGCGTTCTGTAGGACGGTTAAATGGTAATGTGGTTAACCTCTAAAAAAGAATGTAGTTCATCCTGCAACAAAGATGTGGTCTGCAGTATCATCTGTGCAACTATCAGGCGATCGGCACGATGGTTGGAAGGTAATGTCTTCACCCTTGAAGAAGAATGTCATTAATCCTGCATCAGACACACGGTCTGCAGTTTCTGCTGTTCATTTGTGCAACTATCAGGCGATCGGCAAAATGGTTGGAAAGTAATGTCTTTACCCTTGAAGAAGAATGTTATTCATATTCCAACAAAGACGCGGTTCGCAGTATCATCTATGCAACTATCAGGCGATCGGCAAGATGGTTGGAAGGTAATGTCTTCACCCTTGAAGCAGAATGTTATTCATCCTGAAACAAAGACGCGGTCTACAGTATCATCTGTGCAACTATCAGGCGTTCGGTAGGACGGTTAAATGGTAATGTCGTCACCTTTGAAAAAGAATGTAGTTCATCCTGCAACAAAGATGTGGTCTGTAGTATCATATGTATAACTATCAGGCGATCGGTAAGACGGTAAAAGGTAATGTCTTCACCCTTGAAGAATAATGTTACTCATCTTGCAACAAAGACGCGGTCTGCAGTATCATCTCTGCAACTATCAGGCGATCGGTAAGACTGTTAAAAGGTAATGTGGTCACCCTTGAAGAAGAATGTCATTCATCCGGCAACAAACACGCCGTCTGCAGTTACTGCTGTTCATTTGTGCAACTATCAGGCGATCGGCAAGATGGTTAGAAGGTAATGTCTTTACTCTTGAAGAAGAATGTTATTCATCCTGCAACAAAGACGCAGTTCGCAGTATCATCTTTGCAACTATCAGGCGATCGGTAAGACAGTTAAAAGGTAATGTCGTACCCTTGAAGGGGAATGTGAGTTCATCCTGCAACAAAGACGCGGTCTGCAGTGTATCATCTATACCAACTATCAGCCAATAGGTAAGACGGTTAAAAGGTAATGTCGTCGTTGTTGGAATGTAGTTCATACTGCAACAGAGATGCGAGTATGCAGTATCATCTGTGCAACTATCAGGCGATCGGCACGATAGGTTGGAAGGGTAATGTCTTCATCTTCACCCTTGAAGAAGAATGTCATTTAATCCTGCATCAAACATGCGGTCTGCAGTTTACTGCTGTTCATTTGTGTAACTATCAGGCGATCGGCAAAATGGTTGAAGGAGAGTAATATCTTCACCCTTGAAGAAGAATGTTATTTCATTCTTCCAACAAAGACGCGGTTTCGCAGTATCACCTACGCAAGCTATCAGGCGTTCGGTAAGGACGGTTAGAATGGTAATGTCGCTGACCGGTTAAAGAAGGATGTGAGTTCATCCTGCAACAAAGATGTGGTCTGCAGTATTATATGTTCGTTTATCAGGCGATCGGTAAGACGGTAAAAGGTAATGTCGTCACCCTTAAAAAAGATGTAACTCATCCTGCAACAAAGATGCTGTCTGCCACAGTTTGCTGCTGTTCATTTGTGCAACTATACGGCGATCGGCAAAATGGTTGGAAGGTAATGTCTTCACCCTTGAAGAAGAATGTTATTCATCTTTCAACAAAGACGCGGTTCGCAGTATCATCTATGCAACTATCAGGCGATCGGCAAGATGGTTGGAACGTAATGTCTTCACCGTTGAAGAAGAATGTTGTTCACCTGCAACAAAGATGCGGTCTGCGGTATTATCTGTGCAACTATCAAGCGATCGGCAAGGTGGTTGGAATCTAATGTCTTCACCCTTGAATAATAATGTTACTCATCTTGCAACAAAGACGCGGTCTGCAGTATCATCTCTGCAACTATCAGGCGATCGGTAAGACGGTTAAAAGGTAATGTGGTCACCCTTGAAGAAGAATGTCATTCATCCTGCAACAAACACGCCGTCTGCAGTTACTGCTGTTCATTTGTGTAACTATCAGGCGATCGGCAAGATGGTTAGACGGTATCGTCTTTACTCTTAAAGAAGAATGTTATTCATCCTGCAACGAAGACGCAGTTCGCAGTATCATCTTTGCAACTATCAGGCGATCGGTAAGACAGTTAAAAGGTAATGTCGTAACCTTGAAAAAGAATGTCATTCATCCTGCAACAAAGACGCGGTCTGCAGTATCATCTTTGCAACTATCAGCCGATCGGTAGGACGGTTAAAAGGTAATGTCGTCATTGTTGAAAAAGAATGTAGTTCATACTGCAACAAAGATGCGGTCTGCAGTATCATCTGTGCAACTATCAGGCGATGGGCACGATGGTTGGAAGGTAATGTCTTCACCCATGAAGAAGAATGTTATTCATCTTCCAACAAAGACGCGGTTCGCAGTATCATCTACGCAACTATCAGGCGTTCGGTAGGACGGTTAAATAGTAATGTCGTCACCTTTGAAAAAGATTGTAGTTCATCCTGCAACAAAGATGTGGTCTGCAGTATCATATGTACAACTATTAGGCGATCGGTAAGACGGTAAAAGGTAATGTCGTCACCCTTGAAAAAGAATGTAGTTCATCCTGCAACAAAGATGCTGTGTGCAGAGTACTGTATTTCATTGTGCAACTATCAGGCGATCGGCAAAATGGTTGGAAGGTAAAGTCTTCACCATTGAAGAAGAATGTTATTCATCTTTCAACAAAGACGCGGTTCGCAGTATCATCTATGCAACTATCAGGCGATCGGCAAGATGGTTGGAAGGTAATGTCTTCACCGTTGAAGAAGAATGTTATTCACCTGCAACAAAGATGCGGTCTGCGGAATTATCTGTGCAACTATCAAGCGATCGGAAAGATGGTTGGAATCTAATGTCTTCACCCTTGAAGAAGAATGTTATTTATCCTGCAAATTACTATTGTTCTGATCTCTGCAGTATCATCTGTGTAACTATCAGGCGATCGGTTACATGGTTGGAAGGTAATGTCTACCACCTAACGAAGAATTTTATTCATCCTGCAACAAAGACGCGGTTCGCAGTATCATCTTTGCAACTATCAGGCGATCGGTAAGACGCTTAAAAGGTAATGTCGTCACCCTTGAAGAAGAATGTCATTCATCCTGCAACAAACACGCGGTCCGCAGTTACTGCTGATCATTTGTGCAACTATCAGGTGATCGGCAAGATGGTTGGAGGATAATGTCTTCACCCTTGAAGAAGAATGTTATTCATCTTGCAACAAAGACGCGGTCTGCAGTATCATCTTTGCAACTATTAGGCGATCGGCAAGGTAGTTGGAAGATAATGTCTTCACACTTGAAGAAGAATGTTATTCATCCTGCAACAAAGACACGGTCTGCAGTATCATCTTCGCAACTATCAGGCGGTCGGCAAGATGGTTGGAATCTAATGTCTTCACCCTTGAAGAAGAATGTTATTTATCCTGCAACAAACACTTGGTCTGAAGTATCATCTGCGTAACTATCAGGCGATCGGTTAGATGGTTGGAAGGTAATGCCTTCACCCTTGACGAAGAATGTTATTTATCCAGCAACAATGACGCGGTCTGCAGTATCACCTGTTCAAGTATCATGCGTTTGACAAGATGGTTGGAAGGTAATGTCTTCACCCTTGAAGAAGAATGTCATTCATCCTGCAACAAAGACGCTGTCCGCAGTATCACATGTGCAACTATCAGGCGATCGTCAAGATCGTTAGAAGGTGATGTCTTCACCCTTGAACAAGAATGTTATTTATTCCGCAACATTGACACGGTCTGCGCTATCACCCGTGGAACTATCAGGCGATCGCCAAGATGGTTGGAAGGTAATGTCATCACCCTTGAAGAAGAATGTTATTCATCCTGCAACAAAGACACGGTCTGCACTATCATCTGTGGAACTATCAGGCGATCGCCAAGACGGTTGGAAGGTAATGTCATCACCCTTGAAGAAGAATGTTATTTATCCTGCAACAAACACGTTGTCTGCAGTATCACCTGTGCAACTATCAGGCGATCGCCAAGATAGTTGGAAGGTGATGTCTTCACCCTTGAACAAGAATGTTATTCATCCTGCAACAAAGACAGGTTCTGCACTATCATCTGTGGAACTATCAGGCGATCGCCAAGATAGTTGGGTGGTAATGTCATCACCCTTGAAGAAGAATGTTGTTCATCCTGCAATAAAGACGCGGTCTGCAGTATCATCTGTGGAACTATCAGGCGATCGCCAAGACGGTTGGAAGGTAATGTCATCACCCTTGAAGAAGAATGTTATTTATCCTGCAACAAACACGTTGTCTGCAGTATCACCTGTGCAACTATCAGGCGATCGCCAAGATAGTTGGAAGGTGATGTCTTCACCCTTGAACAAGAATGTTATTCATCCTGCAACAAAGACAGGTTCTGCACTATCATCTGTGGAACTATGAGGCGATCGCCAAGATAGTTGGGAGGTAATGTCATCACCCTTGAAGAAGAATGTTGTTCATCCTGCAATAAAGACGCGGTCTGCAGTATCATCTGTGGAACTATCAGGCGATCGGCAAGATGGTTGGAAGGTAATGTCTTCATCCTTGAAGAAGAATGTTATTCATCCTGCAACAAAGGCAGGGTCTGCACTATCATCTGTGGAACTATCAGGCGATCGCCAAGATGGTTGGAAGGTAATGTCATCACCCTTGAAGAAGAGTGTTATACACCCCTGCAACAAACACGTTGTCTGCAGTATCACATGTGCAACTATCAGGCGATCGTCAAGATCGTTGGAAGGTGATGTCTTCACTCTTGAACAAGAATGTTATTTATCCTGCAAAAAAGACAGGGTCTGCACTATTGTGGAACTATCAGGCGATCGCCAAGATAGTTGGAAGGTAATGTCATCACCCTTGAAGAAAAATGTTTATTTCATCCTGCAACAAACACGTTGTCTGCAGTATCACATGTGCAACTATCCGGCGATCGCCTGATAAGCTCCACAGATGATAGTGCAGACCGTTGTTGCAGGATGGAAATTAGAACATACCTTCCGACCGTGCTTGGCGATCGCCTGCAGCAGATGATAGTTTCAGACCGCGTCTTTGTTTCATGATGAACAATATACTTCTTCCAGGTTGAATACATTACCTTCCAATCGTATCTTGGCGATCGCCTGGAGTAAGCTCCAGCAGATGATAGTGCAGCATATATACTTGTTGTAGGATGAATAACATTCTTCTTTCAACGGTGAAGAAGACAGTGGGACCGTTCTTCGCAGACTGACCTGATAGTTCCACAGATGATAGTGTAAGACAATGTCTTTGTTGCAGGATGAATAATTTTCATTTTTAAAGGTAGAAAGACATCCACCTTTCCAAGCGCTGCTTGACGATCGCCTGATAGTCACAGCGGTGGTGGATCTGCAGACAACGTGTTTTGTTGCAGGATGAATAACATTATCTTCAAGGGTGATAGACATTAGCCTTCCAACGCTATCGGGGGGGGCTCATGATCCACAATAGTGGCGAGGACCGGCGATGATCTCTTGCAGGATGGATAACGTTTACTTAGTTCAGGGATCGAAGAGCATCACCTTCCAACGAATCTTGACGATCGCCTGATAGTTTTGCGTGTAGATACTGCAGACAACGGTGTTTGTTGCAGGGGTGTATAACACTCTTCTTCAGAGGGTGATGGGATTACCTTCCAACCATCTTCGCAATTCGCCTGGATGGTTCCAACGATGATAGTGCAAGAATTCTCCTTTGTTGCAGGATGAATAACGTTGCTTTCAAGGAATGGAGGATTTTACCTTCCCAACCATCTTGCCGATCGCCTGATATAGTTCCACAGATTGATTGTGCAGTTCGGCGTATCGGTCGCCGGATGAACAACATTCTTCTTTCAAGGGTAACGTCATTCTCCCCATCTTCTTGGCGATCGCCTCAATCATTCCACGGATGATAGTGCAGAACCTGCTTCTTGTTGCAGGATGAATAACATTTTTCTTGTTCAAGGGTGAAGGCCTTGCCTATCTTGGCGGGGGGGATCGCCTCCAATCAGTTTGCAGCGAGGTGATACTGCAGACGAGTGTTTGTTGCAGGATAAATAACATTCTTCTTTTAGGATAATGAGCGTACCTTCCAACCGTATCACGATAGACTCTGATAGTTCCACAGATGATACATGCAGGCACCGGTCCTATCAGGGGATGAACAACATTTTCTTCTTCAAGGGATGGATGAATCATTACCACCCAACTATCTTGGCGATCGCCTGATAGGTTCCACAGATGATAGTGCAGAGACCTGTCTTTGTTGCAGGATGAATAACATTTCTGTTCAAGGTGGGAAGACGTCACCTTTCCAACTCTGTTCGGCGATCTCGCCTGATAGTTGCACAGGTGATACTGCAGACAACGTGTTTGTTGCAGAATAAATAACATTCTTTCTTCGAAGGGTGATGACATTACCTTTCAACCGTCTTTGGCGAGGTCGCCTGAGTAGTTCCAGGCAGATGATAGTGCAACCGTGTCTTTGTTGCAGGATGAATAACATTCTTCTTCAAGGTGATGACATTACCTTTCCAACCACTTTGGCGATCGCCTGATAGTTCCACGGGTGATAGCGCAGACCGTGTCAATGTTGCGGAATAAATAACATTCTTGTTTAAAGGGTGGAAGACGTAGCCTTCTAACGATCTTGACGATCGCCTGATAATGATTGGTGTGTAATACTGCGGACAGCATCTTTGTTGCAGGATGAATGACATTCTTCTTCAAGGGTGAAAAAGTAGTTGCAACCGCATGATACTTGAACAGGTGATACTGCAGACCGCGTCATTGTTGCTGGATAAATAACATTCTTCGTCAAGGGTGAAGGCATTACCTTTCAACCATCTAACCGAGATCGCCTGATAGTTACGCAGATGATACTTCAGACCAAGTGTTTGTTGCAGGATAAATAACATTCTTCTTCAAGGGTGAAAGACATTAGATTCCAACTACTTGCCCGACCGCCTGATCGCCTGCGAAGTGATACTGCAGACCGTGTCTTTGTTGCAGGATGAATTGACATTCTTCTTCAAGTGTGAAGACATTATCTTCCAACTACCTTGCCGATCGCCTAATAGTTGCAAAGATGATACTGCAGACCGCGTCTTTGTTGCAAGATGAATAACATTCTTCTTCAAGGGTGAAGACATTATCATCCAACCATCTAACCGATCACCTGATAGTTCCACAAATGATAAGCAGTAACTGCGGACCGCGTGTTTGTTGCAGGATGAATGACATTCTTCTTCAAGGGTGACGACATTACCTTTTAAGCGTCTTACCGATCGCCTGATAGTTGCAAAGATGATACTGCGAACCGCGTCTTTGTTGCAGGATGAATAAAATTCTTCGTCAAGGGTGAAGACATTACCTTCCAACCATGTAACCGATCGCCTGATAGTTACACAGATGATACTGCAGAGTTCAGACCAAGTGTTTGTTGCAGGATAAATAACATTCTTCTTCAAGGGTGAAGACATTAGATTCCAACCATCTTTCCGATCGCTTGATAGTTGCACAGATAATTCCGCAGACCGCATCTTTGTTGCAGGTGAATAACATTCTTCTTCAACGGTGAAGACATTACCTTCCAACCATCTTGCCGATCGCCTGATAGTTGCATAGATGATACTGCGAACCGCGTCTTTGTTGAAAGATGAATAACATTCTTCTTCAAGGGTGAAGACATTACCTTCCAACCATTTTGCCGATCGCCTGATAGTTGCACAAATGAACAGCAGTAAACTGCACACAGCATCTTTGTTGCAGATGAAACTCATTTCTTTTTCAAGGGTGACGACATTACCTTTACCGTCTTACCGATCGCCTAATAGTTGTACATATGATACTGCAGACCACATCTTTGTTTGCAGGATGAACTTGCAATACTTTCAAAGGTGACGACATTACTATTTAACCGTCCTACCGAACGCCTGATAGTTGCGTAGATGATACTGCGAACCGCGTCTTTGTTGGAAGATGAATAACATTCTTCTTCATGGGTGAATACATTACCTTCCAACCATCGTGCCCATCGCCTGATAGTTGCACAGATGATACTGCAGACCGCATCTTTGTTGCAGTATGAACTACATTCTTTTTCAACAATGACGACATTACCTTTTAACCGTCCTACCGATCGGCTGATAGTTGCAAAGATGATACTGCAGACCGCGTCTTTGTTGCAGGATGAATGACATTCTTCTTCAAGGGTACGACATTACCTTTTAACTGTCTTACCGATAGCCTGATAGTTGCAAAGATGATACTGCGAACTGCGTCTTCGTTGCAGGATGAATAACATTCTTCTTCAAGAGTAAAGACGATACCGTCTAACCATCTTGCCGATCGCCTGATAGTTACACAAATGAACAGCAGTAACTGCAGACGGCGTGTTTGTTGCAGGATGAATGACATTCTTCTTCAAGGGTGACCACATTACCTTTTAACCGTCTTACCGATCGCCTGATAGTTGCAGAGATGATACTGCAGACCGCGTCTTTGTTGCAAGATGAGTAACATTATTATTCAAGGGTGAAGACATTAGATTCCAACCACCTTGCCGATCGCTTGATAGTTGCACAGATAATACCGCAGACCGCATCTTTGTTGCAGGTGAACAACATTCTTCTTCAACGGTGAAGACATTACGTTCCAACCATCTTGCCGATCGCCTGATAGTTGCATAGATGATACTGCGAACCGCGTCTTTGTTGAAAGATGAATAACATTCTTCTTCAAGGGTGAAGACATTACCTTCCAACCATTTTGCCGATCGCCTGATAGTTGCACAAATGAACAGCAGTAAACTGCAGACAGCATCTTTGTTGCAGGATGAACTACATTCTTTTTCAAGGGTGACGACATTACCTTTTACCGTCTTACCGATCGCCTGATAGTTGTACATATAATACTGCAGACCACATCTTTGTTGCAGGATGAACTACATTCTTTTTCAAAGGTAACGACATTACCATTTAACCGTCCTACCGAACGCCTGATAGTTGCGTAGGTGATACTGCGAACCGCGTCTTTGTTGGAAGATGAATAACATTCTTCTTCAAGGGTGAAGACATTACCTTCCAACCATTTTGCCGATCGCCTGATAGTTACACAAATGAACAGCAGTAAACTGCAGACCGCATGTTTGATGCAGGATTAATGACATTCTTCTTCAAGGGTGAAGATGAAGACATTACCTTCCAACCATCGTGCCGATCGCCTGATAGTTGCACAGATGATACTGCAGACCGCATCTTTGTTGCAGTATGAACTACATTCTTTTTCAACAATGACGACATTACCTTTTAACCGTCTTACCGATCGGCTGATAGTTGCAGAGATGATACTGCAGACCGCGTCTTTGTTGCAGGATGAATGACATTCTTCTTCAAGGGTACGACATTACCTTTTAACTGTCTTACCGATCGCCTGATAGTTGCAAAGATGATACTGCGAACTGCGTCTTTGTTGCAGGATGAATAACATTCTTCTTCAAGAGTAAAGACATTACCTTCTAACCATCTTGCCGATCGCCTGATAGTTGCACAAATGAACAGCAGTAACTGCAGACAGCATCTGCCGGATGAATGACATTCTTCTTCAAGGGTGACCACATTACCTTTTAACAGTCTTACCGATCGCCTGATAGTTGCAGAGATGATACTGCAGACCGCGTCTTTGTTGCAAGATGAGTAACATTATTCTTCAAGGGTGAAGACATTACCTTTTACCGTCTTACCGATCGCCTGATAGTTATACATATGATACTACAGACCACATCTTTGTTGCAGGATGAACTACATTCTTTTTCAAAGGTGACGACATTACCATTTAACCGTCCTACCGAACGCCTGATAGTTGCACAGATGATACTGTAGACCGTATTTGTTTCAGGATGAATAACATTCTGCTTCAAGGGTGAAGACATTACCTTCCAACCATCTTGCCAATCGCCTGATAGTTGCATAGATGATACTGCGAACCGCGTCTTTGTTGGAATATGAATAACATTCTTCTTCAAGGGTAAAGACATTACTTTCCAACCATTTTGCCGATCGCCTGATAGTTGCACAAATGAACAGCAGAAACTGCAGACCGTGTGTCTGATGCAGGATTAATGACATTCTTCTTCAAGGGTGAAGACATTACCTTCCAACCATCGTGCCGATCGCCTGATAGTTGCACAGATGATACTGCAGACCACATCTTTGTTGCAGGATGAACTACATTCTTTTTCAAAGGTGACCACATTACCATTTAACCGTCCTACAGAACGCCTGATAGTTGCATAGATGATACTGCGAACCGCGTCTTTGTTGGAAGATGAATAACATTCTTCTTCAAGGGTGAAGACATTACCTTCCAACCATTTTGCCGATCGCCTGATAGTTGCACAAATGAACAGCAGTAAACTGCAGACCGCATGTTTGATGCAGGATTAATGACATTCTTCTTCAAGGGTGAAGACATTACCTTCCAACCATCGTGCCGATCGCCTGATAGTTGCACAGATGATACTGCCGACCGCATCTTTGTTGCAGGATGAACTAAATTCTTTTTCAAAGGTGACGACATTACCATTTAACCGTCCTACCGAACGCCTGATAGTTGCACAGATGATACTGCAGACCGCGTCTTTGTTTCAGGATGAATAACATTCTGCTTCATGGGTGAAGACATTACCTTCCAACCATCTTGCCGATCGCCTGATAGTTGCATAGATGATACTGCGAACCGCGTCTTTGTTGGAATATGAATAACATTCTTCTTCAAGGGTAAAGACATTACTTTCCAACCATTTTGCCGATCGCCTGATAGTTGCACAAATGAACAGCAGTAAACTGCAGACCGTGTGTTTGATGCAGGATTAATGACATTCTTCTTCAAGGGTGAAGACATTACCTTCCAACCATCGTGCCGATCGCCTGATAGTTGCACAGATGATACTGCCGACCGCATCTTTGTTGCAGGATGAACTAAATTCTTTTTCAACAATGACGACATTACCTATTAACCGTCTTACCGATCGCCTGATAGTTGCAGAGATGATACTGCAGACCGCGTCTTTGTTGCAGGATGAATAACATTCTTCTTCAAGGGTGAAGACATTATCTTCCAACCATCTTGCCGATCACCTGATAGTTGCACAAATGAACAGCAGTAACTGCAGACCGCGTGTTTGTTGCAGGATGAATGACATTCTTCTTCAAGGGTGACGACGTTACCTTTTAACTGTCTTACCGATCGCCTGATAGTTGCAAAGATGATACTGCGACTGCGTCTTTGTTGCAGGATGAATAACATTCTTCTTCAAGAGTAAAGACATTACCTTCTAACCATCTTGCCGATCGCCTGATAGTTGCACAAATGAACAGCAGTAACTGCAGACGGCGTGTTTGTTGCAGGATGAATGACATTCTTCTTCAAGGGTGACCACATTACCTTTTAACCGTCTTACCGATCGCCTGATAGTTGCAGAGATGATACTGCAGACCGCGTCTTTGTTGCAAGATGAGTAACATTATTCTCCAAGGGTGAAGACATTATCTTCCAACCACCTTACCGATCCCCTGATAGTTGCACAGATGATACTGCAGACAGCATCTTTGTTGCAGAATGAACTACATTTTTTTTCAAGGGTGACGACATTACCTTTTACCGTCTTACCGATCGCCTGATAGTTGTACATATGATACTGCAGACCACATCTTTGTTGCAGGATGAACTACATTCTTTTTCAAAGGTGACGACATTACCATTTAACCGTCCTACCGAACGCCTGATAGTTGCACAGATGATACTGCAGACCGCGTCTTTGTTTCAGGATGAATAACATTCTGCTTCAAGGGTGAAGACATTACCTTCCAACCATCTTGCCGATCGCCTGATAGTTGCATAGATGATACTGCGAACCGCGTCTTTGTTGGAATATGAATAACATTCTTCTTCAAGGGTGAAGACATTACCTTCCAACCATTTTGCCGATCGCCTGATAGTTGCACAAATGAACAGCAGTAAACTGCAGACCGCGTGTTTGATGCAGGATTAATGACATTCTTCTTCAAAGGTGAAGACATTACCTTCCAACCATCGTGCCGATCGCCTGATAGTTGCACAGATGATACTGCAGACCGCATCTTTGTTGCAGGATGAACTACATTCTTTTTCAAAGGTGACGACATTACCATTTAACCGTCCTACCGAACGCCTGATAGTTGCACAGATGATACTGCAGACCGCGTCTTTGTTTCAGGATGAATAACATTCTGCTTCAAGGGTGAAGACATTACCTTCCAACCATCTTGCCGATCGCCTGATAGTTGCATAGATGATACTGCGAACCGCGTCTTTGTTGGAATATGAATAACATTCTTCTTCAAGGGTGAAGACATTACCTTCCAACCATTTTGCCGATCGCCTGATAGTTGCACAAATGAACAGCAGTAAACTGCAGACCGCGTGTTTGATGCAGGATTAATGACATTCTTCTTCAAGGGTGAAGACATTACCTTCCAACCATCGTGCCGATCGCCTGATAGTTGCACAGATGATACTGCAGACCGCATCTTTGTTGCAAGATGAACTACATTCTTTTTCAAAGGTGACGACATTACCATTTAACCGTCCTACCGAACGCCTGATAGTTGCACAGATGATACTGCAGACCGCGTCTTTGTTTCAGGATGAATAACATTCTGCTTCAAGGGTGAAGACATTACCTTCCAACCATCTTGCCGATCGCCTGATAGTTGCATAGATGATACTGCGAACCGCGTCTTTGTTGGAATATGAATAACATTCTTCTTCAAGGGTGAAGACATTATCTTCCAACCATCTTGCCGATCACCTGATAGTTGCACAAATGAATAGCAGTAACTGCAGACCGCGCGTTTGTTGCAGGATGAATGACATTCTTCTTCAAGGGTGCGACATTACCTTTTAACTGTCTTACCGATCGCCTGATAGTTGCAAAGATGATACTGCGAACTGCGTCTTTGTTGCAGGATGAGTAACATTATTCTTCAAGGGTGAAGACATTATCTTCCAACCACCTTACCGATCGCCTGATAGTTGCATAGATGATACTGCAGACAGCATCTTTGTTGCAGGATGAACTACATTCTTTTTCAAGCGTGACCACATTACCTTTTACCGTATTACCGATCGCCTGATAGTTGTACATATTATACTGCAGACCACATCTTTGTTGCAGGATGAACTACATTCTTTTTCAAAGGTGCCGACATTACCATTTAACCGTCCTACCGAACGCCTGATAGTTGCACAGATGATACTGCGGACCGCGTCTTTGTTTCAGGATGAATAACATTCTGCTTCAAAGGTGAAGACATTATCTTCCAACCATCTTGCCGATCGCCTGATAGTTGCATAGATGATACTGCGAACCGCGTCTTTGTTGGAATATGAATAACATTCTTCTTCAAGCGTGAAGACATTATCTTCCAACCATCTTGCCGATCACCTGATAGTTGCACAAATGAACAGCAGTAACTGCAGACCGCGCGTTTGTTGCAGGATGAATGACATTCTTCTTCAAGGGTGCGACATTACCTTTTAACTGTCTTACCGATCGCCTGATAGTTGCAGAGATGATACTGCAGACCGCGTCTTTGTTGCAGGATGAGTAACATTATTCTTCACGGGTGAAGACATTATCTTCCAACCACTTTACCGATCGCCTGATAGTTGCACAGATGTTACTGCAGACTGCATCTTTGTTGCAGGATGAACTACATTCTTTTTCAAGGGTGACGACATTACCTTTTACCGTCTTACCGATCGCCTGATAGTTGTACATATTATACTGCAGACCACATCTTTGTTGCAGGATGAACTACATTCTTTTTCAAAGGTGCCGACATTACCATTAAACCGTCCTACCGAACGCCTGATAGTTGCACAGATGATACTGCAGGCCGCGTCTTTGTTTCAGGATGAATAACATTCTGCTTCAAGGGTGAAGGCATTACCTTCCAACCATCTTGCCGATCGCCTGATAGTTGCATAGATGATACTGCGAACCGCGTCTTTGTTGGAATATGAATAACATTCTTCTTCAAGCGTGAAGACATCATCTTCCAACCATCTAACCGATCGCCTGATAGTTGCAGAGATGATACTGCAGACCGCGTCTTTGTTTCAGGATGAATAACATTATTCTTCAAGGGTGAAGACATTACCTTCCAACCATCTTGCCGATCGCCTGATAGTTGCATAGATGATACTGCGAACCGCGTCTTTGTTGGAATATGAATAACATTCTTCTTCAAGGGTGAAGACATTATCTTCCAACCATCTAACCGATCGCCGGATAGTTACATAAACTTACACATTTTGTGCACTGAAAAGTGGTGGATGATATGACAAGAATGATTAATTATTTATGTTTGTATACCGCAGTATTCGACTCAGTTCGGAACAAAAACTGAAAAAAATGAATAAAGATGAAACCTTTCATCTCCATTCTAAAGATTTGCCACTATGAGATCCCATCCGTTCGTTAGTTAACAAAATTTCTTGATTTCCACAAAATATAATCAAAATTACCAAAATCTTTTTTCTGTATTAGTCTGAAACACCCATCAAAAACAATATTAGAGCAAAAAGCTTGACGTGTGAATCCAACTTAAACTGATTATAAATAAGACAAATCTAAGCTTACGAAAACATCGTGATATAAAGAATAAAGCGTGTGTTATTGAATATGATCGATCAATACGAATAGCATTTTTCACTAATGGTGGCACCGTTTGGAACAACCCGCGCGGGTCTTGGGCCGGTCAATATTTATTTAGATCAACGAAAAACAAAAACAACCTATCTAAAATTTATTATAACAAATAATAAAATATTTATACAATAAAAACATATGTATAATATATAAATATATATATAAAAATTCAAGCAACAACCAACATAAACTCACTAAGCCTTATCAGCTCAGAGAGTGTTTAAATAAAATAAAAAACTTATAAATCCCGAATGTGTAAGTATAGGCTTAAGCTAACTATCTATCAGTTTACCACCACCACCATAACAACCATAGGTATATCTCTGACACATTTTGGTTAGTTTTCGCTTTTTCGTTGAAGAAAGAACTCTATCTCAGTTTCGGCGTGTCTTTTATTTCGGCTTCTCTCAGTTGTTTGTGTTGTGGGCCTATGAAACAGATTTTTTGAAAGCACAAAACCGACTCAATCACGGTTTTATTGTCGCGAACGGACAGAAGTTTCCCTATTAAACTGAAACTGGTCAAAGCTAGGTTTCGCTATTTATTAACGCAATAGGCAATATATAGTCTCCGTGCTACAATGTTCAACTAGCGCTGTTGTTGCTGCTCAAAAACTACGATTACTATAAAAAACTTCAAGAAAGACCGAAAATAGAATTACAATTTGTCTGATATTTTACGTTCGAGTTTCGCTGCCTAACTCCATCACCTCCACGCACAAATGCCATATCTTAGATGAAAAATATCTAAAATATTAACGTTTAGATGAAATCACCTATTCATTTTTATAGCACAGGTCTCGATGGAAGGGGGTTTGGAGATTACACCATAAGGGTCAGAACGTCCCCCACAAACTCCAGTGAACACCTCCCTGAAGGCCCGAACACATACATCTAGGCAGACGGACCTTGAAGCCCAATGCTTATAGATATCCGATTAAAGTAGAATTTTAGAGGAACTTGCTATGCAGAAGATCAATGCTTGTTTACACTTAATGTCAGCATATTTCACAATCTTTTTTCCTACTCTGTGAAATTCGAAAATTTGGCTTTTCATCTTATGCCTAACAAGAAGCAATACTTGTCTTAGCGTTTTTGTATCTTCACTGATGCAGAGTTATATATTTGAATTGACGATTTTCAGTCAAAACATGACCCATCCAATTATATTACTAAAATGATTAGTAAATTTTGTTTTTGCTGCTTTTCTGCCAAACTTTTGAACGGATCAATATTTCGTTCTTATTAAAAATTCATTTTGAATTTTGGTTTAATTTTTTTAGATTTGTTCAGCTCCGGACGGATTCTGCTCAGGGCTGCAACATTAATACGTTTTGGAGACAGGTAGTTTTTATGGCGTAAAATATTCAATAGTTATGTCACGAAGTTTGAAGCTCCGTGAATGATATCTCATGCAACATAGTCAGTAATTAAGGATTTTGTATTTTTGAAAATTACGATTTTTGAACTCTTCTGATTGGTAATTTTAGAGCTTATTTTAGAACAAAAAGTTGAAACGTATGGCGAACGTCACTTTGGATATTGTGCCCACTTGCAGATGTTTAAAAACGTTTCATAGAATCCATCATTCATAGTTAATTCATAAAATCAATTCAAGATCCTGACTCAAATAAATTGCCAGCTTTCAATATCTTTATTAATCAACAATGTTTGATCAAAGCGGTGTATAGTAGTGCAACTTCTGAGCGATTTAGGTTGCCGTAGAGCTGACGGATCATGATGGCCTCACCTTAAATTCCTTCTCATTCCACTGCTACTAGGAATAATAGTATTTGTGTTTCTTGGACTGCAGGTGATACTACTCTATTAACGAATTAATCTGTGGGGTAATCCTGTAAAAGGGTTTATTGCCACGGGTTAAACCGAACGGCAATAATTTGCGTCGCTTTTGTGATGTGTTATCCATCTGATATAAATGAACCGTTATATCTCCTATTAAAAGCATACATGCTTATAGTGGGATAGTGGAGTATCTCACTGAGGCTCCGACCCCAACCCTTAGAGCCTCGCCGATCGGGCTCCTGAAAGAAGGAGCCCGATCTCCCTTCTCCCAGAACAGCCGTACACCCTCCTAGAAAAATGAGAAAAACGTTCGCGAAATTGAGAAAACTGGAGAAAATCGTCAAAAGGTAGGGAAAAATGAGTGTCTAAAACATTTGAAAATTTGAGTTCAAAAAAACTCCAAAGTCTTTATCCCCTTTAACCTCCCCCACCTCGCCACTAACCTGGGACTTCAGACCTCGCCACTGTATGTATTAAACATATCTGTTACATATTAATATCTATCCAAAACTGCCTTAATAATTTTATGCCTTAAAGAATTAACTAATATTTACATAGCTAGAAACCAAAATCAATAAGGTATTAGCTTATCATTTTTGGCTGCGGTTTGGCTTATCTTATGCTCGAAGCTAATTTCATAAAATTAATTCCTGGTTTTGAAGCAATGGCTGTGGCATCTCATGGTTATGTTCAGCCATACCGCTCTAGTGTATTGCTATTATTAAATTCTTTATTATTTAGTTCCATAATAAATTATAATATATTTTAAATATATAAAACCACGGCCGTGTGTTTCAAGAATCTCACCGTTACAGAGTGCTATCGGTTCAATTAAATATTAGCTGTTCCCGAATACAGAATAAAATAGTTATTAGAATTACAGCTAGCAGCAAACACATAAATTAGTGTTAGTCTCAAAAACCCATAAAAATTACGTTGTGCTTTCAAATATACCGCCACCAAATATTATACACCATTCCTTTTGATACTAAAATGAGGCTGTCTCAATCGGACAGATGAAAGCAATTATATACGGTATTTCTTATATATAAGTATATGTGTATATATGTATATAAATACCTTGATATATCCAATTTAGAATATATGTTTGTCTTCCGGACCACTATAGCTGTGGGTTTCTATTAAACTAATATAATGGCTTGTTGTTGCGGTCGTGATGTATTTGCTAGAGTTTGGGTGAACAAAAGATCTGGTAGAGCTTTAATAGAAAACAGTCGGTGGCCATAGCCATATAGACAAACGACGTTGTATTCGGAAGGAACCAAACTTAACATTCGATACCTCTATGATTTACTAACATAATCGTATATATCGTCTGTATCACAGACCCATGCCACGTTTAGGGTCCGGCCGTTATATCGCTAATATATTTTTGGGTTTAGTATATTAAGCTTCATATAAGTACTTTAGCTTTTAGGCTAAGGATCAGATTCATGCATTTCATTTACGCCACTAAAAGACACATTAGCATATCTTTGCTTAATTTGATTCATTTTTGTGCGTCGTGTTTTTTGCTGCTATACCTATGTAACGAATCATTTCCTATTCCGTTCCTATCGATCAAATATCCCACAGAAAATGCTTAATATGTTAATCATAACCTAAATATGTTTGGTAACAATCTTGCATAATTATGCCTAATTTTTAACATAATAATGCTTGTTGCAAACTTTTAACAAAATTTGAATGCTTAATATTAAAGCTTTATTAATACTAAGTAAGATTTAAGCATAATTATTATGCTAAATAGTTTGAGCAGCTAAAAGCAAAAACAAAGCTGAAATTTTACTTAATATTCAGCAATATTATGTTTAAATTTTAAGCATAATTCTGTTTAATGTTAAGGGTAATTTATCCACATTTAGCGTAACTATGCTGTATAAATTACCATAGTTATACTTTAAAATATAGCATAAGCTCCTATTTAATATTTACCAAAGCTCAAGAACTGCAAGATATTTAGCATAATTATACGTAAAAATACGATAATGTTGCTAAATATTCAGCATAAGTATTTTGAGTGCACCTACTTCCAATTGATCAAAGACTTCCGATCTCGAACTTGGTGCATATATACTTCTTCCTTTACCAAATTGTGTGTCTCGAAGGTTTTAACAAGTCTCCATTCACGTTTAAACAATAAGGTGGGCATGGTGTAGATGCTCCGGTTCTATCACACCTCATTCCATATCACCACTGGTTGATCCTAGTTTATGACTCAAACCAACGACCCATGCGAAGCCAGCAATTTGTTTGCAAATTCGCAAGACTGTTTATACTTGTCTTAATTTCTAATACAAATCGGTTCAAAAGCACCGGAATTCTTCTAAAGATCTTTGGAACTCATTGCAGCAGTTGCAAAACAGTCTCTGAGGATTAAACCTTTCAGTCCTAGCACCATTTGAATTTGTTAACTGGTTACCGTTAAGTTTACCCTAAGTAATACCAAACGCTAATTCTGCGAAAAGTAGGTATAACCTCCCTAGCTACTGAACTCAAATATGGAAACACGCAAATGATGTTTAAAGGTGCACGAAAGTGTGACTGTCACCTAGCGGCCATTAACATACTGCGGCATATACTGTACCATATATTTTATTTTTATCATTGGTTGCAGTTAACCATCGGCACATAATCTTAGAAGTATAATTGCTCTATATGTCCCTTTGTAAGAGCAGGGATATAACGAAGGCCACTTTTAAACAAAAATCATACATTGCGAACGCGCCGGAGTTAATTTTTACTTAGCTTAAGTTGCATCGTTTCAGACATCTGAAATAGGGCCGTTTCATAATCGGTTCGATTAACTCAAGCTGTTGAGTTAGCAAGTAATTCAGCCTTGAATTACAATTCTAACTCAGAGTGGTTTGATTTAAATCACAGCGAATCAGGAAAATCTTGCTCAGAAGCTGACTTCGAAAACTAATTCAGCCTGACTCTGTTTTATGCAACTAATAGGTGCTGAGTTACATTTGCTAATCGCTAAACGATCAATTGGTTCCATACTTTTAACCAATTTTCTTCGTTTTGAAAACCACAAGCACTCACCCATACCCCGTATAATTTTTATTTTTCCACGACAAATTCTCGAAACTTTGCAGGAATCAAGCTATGTTTAAAACCTCCTAGACGAAGTAATTGCGTTTTAGTTGATTTTAATCGACTACCAGAAGCCATTTTGTACCACTCAAAAATTTGAAAAACCTTTTCAACGTCTTTCCAACTCGTCACAAAAATGCTAGTGTTATCCGCAAACTTCGTTATTCGGGTATTCACTCCATAGTAGTAAGCCAATCAACATATTTGTTTTCCTAACGAAATGGGTGGCAACTTCAGATGTCGCCATATTTAATAAGGGAGACAATGGGCAGCCTTGTCTAACACCTCTATAAACATAAAAGGGTTTCAAAACATCCATTTACAAGGACGGCCGATCGAGTAAAATTTTCCTTATATATGCATTTTAAATGTTGTAAAAAAAATTTGACCAAAATTCATTGCCTCTAGGGTTCGAAAGATAAATTTCTACTCGATCACATCAAAGGCCGCTTGGTGATCTAGTGATAAAATCATTACGTTTGCATTTCGTTCTTCAGCAAAATCAACCACTGAACGTACATGGTTCAGGCTGTCTTGAATTGTTCTAAAGTACTAATAGTAGTAGTACTTTAGTACTAGTAGTAGTAATAATATCAATATCTGATAAACACCGTTTATTTAGCGTATTTATCATGCCAAGATTTGGCCATAAACCGTAAAATGTTTGTTGGCTGCATAGTATCAGCTGTCCAATTGCAATAAGACAGAGACCATAATTCTTCGGATACATCCAATAATATCAATCTCTGATAAACACTGCTTATTTAGCGTATATATCGTGCCAAAATTTGGCCATAAACCGTAAAATGTTTGTTGGCTGCATAGTATCAGCTGTCCAATTACAACAAGACAGAGACCATAATTCTTCGGATACAGCCAATAATATCAATCTCTGATAAACACCGCTTATTTAGCGTATATATCGTGTCAACATTTGGCCATAAACCGTAAAATGTTTGTTGGCTTCATAGTATCAGCTGTCCAATTACAACAAGACAGAGACCATAATTCTTCGGATACAGCCAATAATATCAATCTCTGATAAACACCGCTTATTTAGCGTATATATCGTGCCAACATTTGGCCAAAAGACGTAAAATGCTTGTTGGCTGCATAATATCAGCTGTCCAATTGCAACAAGACAGAGACCATAATTCTTCGGATAAGCCAATAATATCAATCTCTGATAAACACCGCTTCTTTAGCGTATATATCGTGCCAACAATTGGCCAAAAGACGTAAAATGTTTGTTGGCT
This sequence comes from Trileptium ribeirensis, assembly GCA_030248225.1. Taxonomy (NCBI): domain Eukaryota; kingdom Metazoa; phylum Nematoda; class Enoplea; order Enoplida; family Thoracostomopsidae; genus Trileptium; species Trileptium ribeirensis. Next base: position 20,391 of record JASANE010000178.1, on the reverse strand, counting down.
GCAGAGTAGCGGCCGTCCAATTGCAGCAAGACGGAAAGTATAATTCTGCGGATACAGCCAATAATACCAATCTCTGATAAACACCGCTTATTTAGCGTATATATCATGCCAACGTTTGGCCATAAACCGAAAAATGTTTGTTGGCTGCATAGCAGCAGCCGACCAATTGCAATAAGACAGAAACTATAATTCTGCTAATACAGCTAATAACACCAATCTCTGATAAACACCGCTTATTTAGCGTATTTATCATGCCATTATTTGGCCATAAACCGTAAAATGTTTGTTGGCTGCATAGTATCAGCTGTCCAATTGCAACAAGATACTAAAGTGTACTAAAGTACTAAAGTAGGCATCACAGATTCTAGTCGTTTAGTTAACACTTTAGCATATATCTTATAATCCACATTCAGGAGTGTTGCCGGCCGCCAATTCTCTCGAACCGTACGGTCTCCTGTGCTTTTATACAACAATGTAATAATACCATCATACGCTGATAGATGCATCATATCAAAATCTAAAAGCAAAGAGTTTACATAAAAAGGGGCTAACTAATCACAGAATAACCAATAAACTTCTATTGGTATATATTCCGTCCAGCTCTGGTGTTTTCTTACCTTGAAAATAACGTATCGATAATTCTATCTCTTCTTCTGTTACCCTAGATTCAAGACTCACGCGTTGTTCCTCGCTGAGCCGGGGAAAATCTGGCATATTAAGAAAAAGTTTAAGCATGTTTCAGTTTTAGAACAAAAAAAATTTTCGTATTGCAATTGTACTTGATTAATAATTTCCTGACTCTTATATAGAATCGTACCACTAACGGTCTTTATTGAGAACAGATGCCTCTGTTCCCATTCTTTGCTCAACAATGGTTTTGCCATTGACACAGACACTCTGTCATCGACAAAATCGCTATAATACGTGTTGTGACGACAATTTGCAATATAAAAATTATCTATCAGTTCCATTTCTAGTATTAGCTTTTTAAGGTACGATTTACAAATGTCATTACGTGGGAAACGACACACTGGGTCTTGAGCGTTACGAATTCGTATTTCTATATATTTACGAGCTAAATTTCGTTGTTTAGCTTTATATTTACTCGATAATTTAAAATAATTTTTCACATCCTCTTTGAAAACATCCCAGCGACCCAGAATGTCTCCTTCTGAGGCACACAGACGATTTATACTGGAGTTTATAAAATCATTCACACTATCTTCCGAAAGGAGCAGGTTATTCATTTTATAGTATCTCCTTCCCCTTTCAGCACCACCAATCTTAAATTTTAAACGAAATAATCTATGGTCATAACCATTAACACTGCGGCTGTATACAGTGCACCGTCTAACAAATTCAACGCAGTGTAGATGCGGTCTAACCGCGACTGAGCGTTATGTATTGATGACATAAATGTGAAAAAATCTTTTCGATATGGATGTTTTTTGCACTGATAGCAGATCTTTTAATTCATAAAACTCAACTAAGTCAATTTGTCGATCAAGACAAACTTTTGATCTGTCTAGTTTGGGGTCCTCAACCAGATTGAGATCTCCAAGGATTCCAATGCTCGCAAAAGAAGACCATTCAGTTTGACACATTAGCACATGTAGATCTTTATAAAATTGCAGGCGCTCTTCTTGGTTAAACGGTGCGTATACTCCAACCCATAAGGCAGTGACTGTGTACTAGGACCAGTTCTGGCCCTAAGGGATCCCAGCTGCACCACTGTTTTTTCCAGTGTGGTGCCCGGACAGCCCCGGCTTCCACGGCTCCCCGGTGATCTATGCGATGACCTAAGGGAACCGCTTAGCTTAGCAGGCTTCCGGCGGGTTAACCAGGGTGTTCGGCCTGGCCCCTATGGTGGCCCACGTATCTAGTGGTATGAAGGTCCCCCGAGGGAGAGTCAACCCTTAAGCCTGCTCACAGGTAATAAGGCTGACTCGCCTTTCCCTCATATTCCACTTGACCCCCTAAGCGGGGTTCTCTGGTCCTAGTGAGATTTCCCGTTGGGGTATCCTTATGCGCTTGGTCACGTTTCTGATCTTAGAGCATGGCACAACGAACCCTGAAACCTAGACTACGAGCGTGCGCAAATCCTAAAAGTCTTAGTCGGGGTATGTTCCCTAAATTTTGATTACTCATGATAACGCAAAGGGCACTGAGGCGAGGGCCCCAGTCCCTTGAGAGTCAAGATTCTAATAATTAGAGTTGCATCCTAGGCGTCGGGTCATGCAAGGCGATGATTTACTGCGGAAGGATAGCGGCGGGGGCTTTTCTGATAATACGAGTATAATGCAAAATATTGAGAGGATCGCTGGTTCGGTCTCTGGGACGAAAACGTGCGGGAGAACCTAATCAGGCGGGCGTGGTGATGAGGAGGCATTGCTCACTGTGGTTAAATTGACTTGGGTTCATAGATCTTTAAGAGTGCTTGCCGGAGCTACAATGTTTAAACTAAAACTAGTGTGATCAGACGATTAAACCAAATTCCGAACTGCTTCCAGAAGTGACACACGGTTTAAGCGTTTTGCTACTATTGATCCCGTTTTTTGTATTCGACGCACTTTATAACATCGCCCAATTGGGGCGTACAACAATTATGTAACAACACTCATGTTATAACATCGTTACTGTCGGGTACCCTACAAGATACCCGTAGGTATAAATTTTTAACCCCCTTTTAAACATGATTCCAAAAACTTTTGATTGGGCCTTTTCGAACATGATATCCTAAAGAGTTTAACGGAGATGGAGTAAACGAAATGTTTCCGACACTGATGAGATTCCCGATAATTTTCCGTGGCGATCTCCTGTCAAATTAAGGTTGGCCATCTACCATTCCGCAGTGATTTACTCCACTGAGTAGTTTGACTTCGAAACAGACCAGACCGGAGGTCCAAAATTTTACACAATTTCAACAGCGACTGGAGTGGCTCACGAACGGCATAACTAATCCGAGACGCGCTCCCAGAGGGCTCCGGGAGAAGGTGCCGACATGGCTTCTCCCCGTAGTTGCACGGTTAGAAAAACCACATCCCACCAAAATTTTGATGCAATTTAGCTCACCGCCAACTCCAGTCCCTGTCTCGCTCTATGCTCAGCTGATGAACCACCTAAGAATTTTGATTAGACTCTGGCCCGCGGTCGTTTGCATCGCATACTAGCCAGAATCAGCAAGAACACAGCGAACGAATGGGGATTCGACGCTGTAGCTCAGTTTTTTGTAGACAAGCGGGGACACTCGTGTCGCCCACCGATGCAAACGGCCACGTCCTTAGTAAGACTCCGGTTATCCCTTATAAATTTTGGCTGAACCCTGTTTTAAAACAGCTCTTAACCAAGTCCTATAACATTTTCCCTTCTTGTGTAACCAATTTAATATCGCCTTAACTTAAAAACTTTGATCACTGTCACTTGCCCTAAAGTAAAACTTTGATCACTCCTCGGACCGGTGATAGAAAAAACGACGTCCGAGGAGCGGGGAACCAGTCGAGTTGCGAGAAATGAAATTTTGAGAAAATTTGGTACAATTTCCGAGTTTCTGCGGGGCCCGGCCTTTACGGGCGCGCGGAGCATCCTTCCGACGCTCCAACGTCCGCAAAGGACGGCCCTCTATCTGATCGAAAAGAAGCAAAAAACCCAGGGAAGCCCTCCGCCGTGGGGGCACGGCGGGGAACCACCCCTGGTGTGTCTAAATGAAAAGAAACCGAAAACAGAAAAATAATATTTTAAATGGCGACAACCGCCAAAACTTAAACCAAAACTCTCGACTGGCTCCGATCGGGGAATCGGGCTCAGCTCTTTTATAGGCTCATCAAGCCCTTGTTCTTGTTAGCTGGGCAGTGTAGCTTATCCCTACAAGTTTTTCAAATTTCAAATTTCGAAGTCAGCAAGCCTTTATATTACAAAAAGCACTGTAAAGAGACGGCTATAATACAGCAATACAAACAAAAATAGCAATATGACCAAAACAAAACCGCCCTTAGCGCTCATCCCAGGCGCTCTGCAACGTACGGCTATACAAATTTAAGTGGACAACACGACTGCCGTCAACAGACACTGCAAGCCCGGCAACATTGATGCCCCTAAAACTGATAAACAACTAAACCTCGCGCTGGTCGGCGCGAGGCGTATTATTTTGAGAAATATAAAAGCGCTTTAGGCGCCGTATATAAATAAAAAGTTTTATAGTTTTTTCGTTATATTTCAGGAACGGTGAGCAGTAGGCGGCCGGGGGCGGGATCATATCCATGCCCTGGCTGGTCGCCTACTTATGAGGAGCTTAAATTTAGTGTAATCTCCCTAGGAGGCCCGTTAGAGGCCGTTTTCTCCGTAAAAAGTAGAAAAGTTTTGGGTCCCGACTGAGTTATGGGATCCCGTGGAGTTCCGTTGGGACGGGTGGCCCCGGTTTTCAATAAAATAGTTAGTATAAGGCCCAGTTAAGGTACAGGGCTTGAAAAATCGGGGAGTTCTGGTTTTAGTAGCGGTGATTTGGGGCCCTAAAGTTTGAGAGTTTAAGCGTTGGATTGGGAGTCCCTAAGTAGTTATGCGTCGGGGTTAGGTTGACCCGAATGAGTAAATTTGAATCCTTATGAAGCCCTTATAATAGTTTAATGTCCCCTTTTTGTTTAGAATCTGTAAAACCCCCCAGAATTCCAAAATTCTTACACCCATTGAAAATGAACTTTTGCTACAATTTCATCACTTTTCTGATGGGTTCAATACATCCCCTAAAATATATACCTGTACACATGATACGATTTCCTTCCTCTGCGTGTCAGGACAGATCCCCGAGGTCTGAATTAAAAGTAAAAATCCCCCTTCGGATTTTGCTGAGGATGCTGCGCTTTACCTCTGTCCATTCTGACACACAGGGGCACATCCAAATTACCTTGCACACTTTAGAAACAAATACAATTCACCTATTTTGGGTAGGGATGCGCGCCGGAGTCGAGCTTGGGGCACTTAATTCACAGAATCGTTAAATCAAACCGTAAAATCTTTTCCCTTGTCCCCGGCCGATCCGACTACGCGTCCGTACCACACATCCCAATACACATCAGTTATACGATAGCATGTCAATATTATTCACAACATAATTGTCGTCCTTGGATCGATCGGATACCCCTGCCGCAGAACTTTTGGTTCAATTTTGGTGCGTAATCACCCCGGGCACTTCGGGCTGGTGGAGCGTGATAACACATCTATAACACAAGTATAACATTCATTTTATTCAATACAATGATCAATAATGCATCAATAGATCCCTGGGTCACGCTCCACCGGTATCCGACCGCCCTTTATTTCCCAAATTTGAGGCCCTTCTGGCCGGATTTTGGATGTTTAAGATTCCATGTAAAAGTCGGGCTGTTACATCTCTTAAAATTTTTTGGATTTTATAGACTCCTTACTTATGGTAGTAAGTTAAATTTGTCGAGATATGAGAAAAGTGAAAGTTTTGTATGATTAGTTCCATGTGATGCACAGCCCTTGATTTCGATTAAGTAAAATTAGTATGAAATTTGAAAATTTTACCCGTTTGAGCTTAGGATTGTCGTAAATTTCGAAAATTTTCCAAAAATTTAGCCCGTTTGGACATAAAATTACAATAAATTTCGAAAAAATTTTTTTAAGAATTTCCCAAAAATTTGTTAAATTTTGTTAAAATTTGCTAAAATTTGCCAAAACGAGGGTAGAAGGACGATCAAACTGTTTGGTTATCACCCAAAAACGCGTCCCTTCTCCCTTTATTTTCGGTGGTTTTGGAAGTTTTCCCTTATGGCCTATAATATTTTATGCCGGTATGTAAAATCTTGCGTCCTAGAAAGTATTCTCGAAAAATATCAAATTTTGTTCATGAGAGTAAAATGTTACTCTTTGTCACATATAGCATAACATTATATATATAAATATAGTAGCATGTTATTACGATATTCCGCATGTACCTCCACATCGGGGTTGGGTTTAAAAATAGATCCATCATTTATTTTTCGGGTAACTCCCAGGAAATGGTCCGGCCGTCGGGGTGCCTATTCCCAGAAGTTCCCATCATTTGAAATCTCGGTAGTCTTGCTAGATAATTCATAATTAGGTTTCGCTCTGTTTACCCTAATTTTGGAAACGGATGTTATCATGATCAGGTTACTTAGGTGCCGCCTATACTATTCGTGATAATTAGTTTGACTATTTTAGTTTGTACTAATGTTATACTTTATTCGCTCTAATTTAAGTACCAAGCTGTCTTATTATTAGGTTATTCAGAAGTGGCTTTGGTCCGTTCGCGATGCACAGTTTGGTGACTTGCGTTTGTGCACTACTTTGTTCGCTCTACGCTGTCCTACCGGTTATTTGCTATACCGCGTTTATGTTCGTCGTAGCTCGTTATTTCTCGCTTTTCTTGTTTCAGCCATCCTTATCCACTAGCTACGTTTTTAGAATGCTCGCACGCTTACTCTTACTTTTCTAATGGTCCACACTCTATGCCACTTATTGCACTAGCCTACCGCGTTAAGCGTCCAAGTTCGGCATCGCGCACTAACTGGCCGACCCACTCCCGCAAGTTGCGCAAGCAGTACCTGGAGACCATTGGCTCCTCGAACTGTGGGCGCTCCTGCCATTCCATCTGCGGTTCGTCTCGTTCCCAGGCGTCAGCAGCGTTAAAAGAGACTGGCCAGTTCGGCAAATAGACATTATGGAATGCGTCATGCTGTTGCCGATGGTTAGCGACAATCCGTTTAAACTCGGACGTCCAAGACATTGCGTCCTGGTTAGTCGCGGCCCATCGGGGTATCGGCGGTGCGACGACAATGGGTGCGCGTGTTGGTACCCGCCGAGACAGCATCCCTAAGTGGCGTTTGATCTTCTTGAAGGCTGCATTAGGGTTGGCCGCATGGAGCTGCTCCAGTTGCGCCTTCCGATAAATGTATTGGTAGCCTCCAAGTAATGGCTCATTTACGTTAATTTGTGTGCGCCATGACTTAGCTATGTCCTAATAGTGGGCGGTGACTGTCCGCATGTCCGTGTAGCACCGTAGCTACGACGACGGACATATGTGACAGTCTGCCGGGACTGTGTGGATTTTTTGATCAGTCAGCGCTGACTATATAATATGTCCTTAATAGCCCAAAAACACAGTATAGCATATCGGTCGTAGATAGCTCAATGTATAAATGATGTTATGGGGCAAGTTTTGCCAGTTATCCAACGCGGGAAATTCAAATTTTGGCAGTTGTCCAGCACGGGAAATTCAAATTTTGGCAGCAGTCCAGCGCGGGAAATTCAAATTTTGGCAGTTCTCCAGCGCGGGAAATTAATATTTTGGCAGTTGTCCAGGGCGGAAAATTCAAATTTTGGCAGTTGTCCAGTGCGGGAATTTCAAATTGTGGCAGTTGCCCAGCGCAAGAAATTCAAATTTTGGCAGTTGTCCAGCGCGGGAGATTCAAATTTTGGCAGTTGTCCAGCGCGGGAAATTCAAATTTTGGTAGTTGTCCAGCGCGGAAAATTCTAATTTTGGCAGTTGTCCAGCGCTTGAAATTCAAATTTCGGCAGCTGCCCAGCGCGGAAAATTCAAATTTTGGCACCTGTCCAACGCGGGAAATTAAAATTTTCGCACTTGTCCAGCGTGGGAAATTCAAATTTTGGCTGTTGTCACGCGCGGGAAATTCAAATTTTGGCAGTTGTCCAGCGCGGAAAATTCAAATTTTGGTAGTTGTGCAGCGCGGGATATTCAAATTTTGGCAGCTGCCCAGCGCGGAAAATTCAAATTTTGTCACCTGTCCAGCGCGGGAAATTAAAATTTTGGCAGTTTTTCAGCGTGGGAAATTCAAATTTTAACAGTTGTCCGCCGCTGGAGATTCAAATCTTGGCAGTTGTCCAGCGCGGGAAATTCAAATTTTGGCTGTTGTGCAGCGCGGGAAATTCAAATTTTGGCAGCTGTCCAGCGCTCGAAATTCAAATTTTAACAGCTGTCCGCCGCGGGAAATTCAAATCTTGGCAGTTGTCCAGCGCGGGAATTTCAAATTTTGGCTGTTGTGCAGCGCGGGAAATTCAAATTTTGGCAGATGTCCAGCGCGGGGAATTCAAATTTTGGCAGTTGTCCGCCGCGGTAAATTCAAATTTTGGCAGTTGTCCAGCGTGGAAAATTCAAATTTTGGCACTGGTCCGGCGCGGTAAATTCAAATTTTGGCAGTTGTCCAGCGCGGGAAATTCAATTTTTACAGTCATCCAATACGCGAAATTTAAATTTTGGCAGCTGCCCTGCGCGACAATAGTCTCATCTATTTGTCCAGTCCAGTCCGCCATGACGCCCAGATGATCAAACGCAACTACCTAAGTAAATGCGGACAGAACAGATAGTCATCCGTGACTGTTGATTGTCCCAACAAGCGAAACTAGACTGTTGAGACATAACTAGGTCACGGCGCACACAAATTAACGTAAATGAGCCATAAGATGACGCATTTAGTTAACGGCGTTAAAACGGCGCTGGCAAGCTGGATCATGCGGATTAGCGTGGTGCCAGGCCATGCGCAAACAAGCCACTTATTATCGTTGGCTATTTCCAACAGCGGCAGCGGGAGCGCGTCGCCCATAATGATGACGTGTGGCCAGCAAGCATAGCCTGACGTGAGGTATTCCCGCACTTCTTCCAGAAGCCGTCCCATGACATTGTGGCAATGCCTGGGTTGTTCACCTTGCCGCAATTGCTGAATTGTACGTCCGACGCCCCAGAAGGTGTCGGTGGTTACCTCCAGGAGCGATCGGTTGCCCGTGAGATGCAAGATCCGCGCGTAACTAGGGATGCTGAACTTACGGATCAATATAGGCCGCATAATGTGTTCAAGCAGCGGTTTGAGCCGGGCACTTGTAATGTTGTCGACCAGTTCGTCCTTGAGCGCCCGGACTCTTGCTTTGATTTGCTGCGGCGTCCCAATCATGTCCGTGAGTTCCTTGGCCGCTTCCATCAGGCCGAGTACAAGAAGCACTCTTACTTGATAACGTTGTTCGACGGTCGGGGCCGTCGTGCCGTCATGATGGAAGGCCGTCGGAGCCTCGTGCATGTTGGAGAACTCCGGCCACTCGGTGCCGTGGGACAGGAACGGGACATAGGGCTGCGTTAGGTCGACGTGATAAGTCGGGATGCTGGGAAGGCGGTATGTCGTTGCTTCGGGCGGTGCGTACGGTCCGGTTGTTGATAATCGTCGGGCCGGACCGCCTTCGGAGCGCATGATGTCGTTGCCATTGCGTTGCCGAACGCTTTGGTCCACCTGACTGTCGCTGCGTCGCCGAACGCTGCTGTTGTCTGTGTCGTCCTCACCGCGTTGCCGAACGCTGTTGTCCATCTGTAATAATATAACCTTTATAGGTTTCGTCTCTTTTCACAACAGTCGGTTTACGCTTCGCATAGTAGTGTGATCAGATAGTATGGCGTGTGTGGTTTCTAATCCTACTCCTAATTTTCTTATGCGCGTTCGCAAACGGAGTCCTCTAGGTCCTAAAGTTTTGCGCTTTCTGCTGTTCTAGGGTGTTCCATGACTTCTCTACTGGTTACTTGTTTCCCTTTTCTTTTGCTGGAGGTACCTACGTGCAACCAAGTTTCTCTCTAGGTTCTATTCTTCTTCTTCTTCCTCGTCACCCCTGCGTTGTTCGCCGAGGCGGAAGAGCCCGGTACAGCGAACGTAATGGCCCACCCAGTTGACCAGTTCCGCATGATAAGCGGGCGCTACCACCGGTTCGGTCCACCGTTGGCGATCCTCACCCCGGTTGAACGGTCCGACCGTGTCCCAGGCTTCGGGTGCCGTTAATGGTACCGACCATGCGGGCATGATGACGTTCCGCAGGGCTTGGTGGTCCGCGGTGAGGCGCAGTTTCCGGTTTCGCAGTTCTGTCGCCCATGCTTCGCTGGTGTAATTAAGTGCGTTCCGTTGCGGTGATGGCGGAGCGACGAAGATAGCTGCATTTTCCCGGAGGCGCCGTTCGAGCACCTCCAGTTTCCGTTTGATGCGTTTGGTAAACGCACTGGGCGAAAAGACGTTGTTGTCGTCACGCCATAATTTGCCGTATCCGCCTAGGACGATGACACAGTCCGTCTGTGGCGTGACGAACGCGTTGGCCCACTGGATCAAGTCGGGCATCTCCATGCGGGGCCAAGCGAATACCAGCCAGTTATGCTGGTCGGCGGCGTTGAGCAACGGTAGCGCCTGTTCGTCGCCCACGATGATGACTTGGGGCCATCGAACGAGTCCATCTCGGTGGTATGCTCGGATCTCCTCGAGCAGACGACCCGTCACGTTGTGGAACGTGCGGTCACAGCAGCATTGGACGGTGCTCGTGCCAGTTCCCCAAAAGTCGTCGAACGCCGCACTAAGCAAAAGTCGGTCGCCAGTGGCCTCTAATTCTTCCGCACATTCGATCATAGCGAACTTGGCCAGTAGAATCGGCCGCATGACGTGCGGATAGTAGGCCTGGAGCATATACCGCCTTTTAAGTGGCAGCCGACGTAGTAAGGCAATGCTGCGGAGTTGTAGCTCCATTGGGCTGATGTCCGCCTTAGCCAGTTCCTTGCCGGCGTTGTCGAATCCCAGCAGCTCCAAGATGCTGAGGTAAAAATGTTCGGACGCGCTGGATAGGCGTCGCCCGTTATGCTCGAATGTGTCGAGTGTCGTAGTTTCGTTGGCTAGCAAGGGCCGACAGGTGCCTTTGGAGGCAAAGATCTGCACGAGAGGCCCTCGTTGAATGCGGTAGATGGGCACCGTCGGGTAGGCGCCGCCGCCACAGACCATCGGAACGTGCGGCACGCCCTTTGGTATCAGCGGTCCTTGAACGTTGTTGGTGCTGTGACTTCGTCGCATCTATAATGTGTATACCGAGATAAGTTTTGGTATAAAGACAGCTTTGTTTACCTGTGAATGTGCTTCTGATCCCCTCTTCTACCCCCCTTTTGTTGGCCCGTTGTGTTTGTTTGTGTTAAGGTACGTGCGAATATAGGCTTAGTCCACCCGTAGGTCTGGATCGTCCGAGTCAGATTCTTCGTAAGGTGGTGGTCGAGGTGTTCGTTGTCGCCAAGCTGCAGGGTGTAATTCCTGGCTGGAAGGATAACGGGGAAATGAGTTCGGTGGCTGGGTTCCACCTGGCGAACGTCCTTCCATTAAAAGTTGTCGTGGGGTTGGTGTTGGTGCACTTGTCATTGAAGTGGTGACAGTGGTGGATTGTGTGCGTGTAGTGGCGGCTAGTCTAGTTGATGTTCCTGCTGTTTCAGTGACGGTCGTCCCAGGTTCCTGGAAAGTTACACGTCTGGATCTACGCAGGGCGTCTCCTACCTCTTCGTCTGATGCTGCGCCGTATGGCCTAAAGACCCGGTCCCTGGCCTGGCGATGTAGTAAGTGTCTGGTTGGGACCGTCGCATGAGTCGTACTAAGGCGTATTATTCCTGAGGAGGTAGTAACAACAGTAGTGGGATGTACCAGCTCAGTGATGGTTACCGAGGATGGTCCTGGTTGGTCAGTGGTACCAGACTGGATGGTTGAACTTCCTCGTGCTGACGTGACTCGTTTCCGTTGAGTGGCCCGTCCAACAAGTGCCTTTCCCCGTTCTTCGGCCGATGCTCGCGTGCGGGGAGAGGTACCTAAGGTTACAGCACGAACGATCCCCATTCGGTGGGCGGGTGGTTCACTACTTGATTCCGCAAGCGTGAATTCGCTTAGTGAGTCGGAGGTTCCTGGTTGCGTAGTAGGCGTCCTAGAACTACTGCTGGACGTCTCCTGTCCTGCTTGACCGCGTCGTTCAGCTGAAGAGGGGTCCTGCGATGTCTGGCTGGTTAGTTCGTCGTCCGCTTCGGCTGCTCTCACGTCCACCGTGGTACCTTCACCAGATGTCTCTGACAGGTAGCTGGACATTGGTGACCCTGGAGGTTGAGTAAAGGCTGCTTCACGAAAAACGTATTGATGGGGCGACATAGGTCTGTCGGCAGCTGCTGGTGGAGCGCTATAAGGACGTATTGTGGTATAGTCCCCTACGGTTTGGGTTGACATTTCCATTGGTATCCGCAGCCGTGATGCCATAATATGCTCAGCTGGTCGTGATTGAAACAACGGATGGTCCTGTGCGGCGAGCATAATTGCATAGCGTAGGTCTCCTGAAGTGTATGGACCAGGTACGACGATTCCGCCTGAAGCTCCTCGAGGTGTAGTGGACAGCGTAATATCCGCGGGATAGAAGTGTTGTCCTTCAAGTGTACCTACGCCTACAGTCGGTACGCCGAATGGAACTTCTTCGCTAGTAGCGACTATCCTTTCCATCGTTGTTACTGGCACGGTGTGTCGTCCATATTCTACCTGCGTGTCTCGGCTACCAGGTTCTGGTATGTATGAAAAAGCCTCTTGACTGGTAACCTGTTCCTGCGATATCGGTGGCCAAGAGGGTTCTATTTCTCTATCTGGATCAGTCAGAGGAATCCGATTCCTGACTGTCCTTGGATTTTGCGGCTCGTAGTCGTCCGTTCGATATTCAATGTGTTCCATTGCTGCTTGTTCTGCCTCAATCTCGGCGTATGTCCGACGATATAAGTTAGGATCGTTAGGGTCACCTATTTCGATACTCTCAGTGTCTGAACTATCACTGACTGCTGTTCTTACAGTGCGCACTGCTACTTCATCTACGGGTTCTATTTCAGTAACGAAGTCCCTATCAGCGATAATTCGTTGGGTTGGTTCACTTAAACCTCTTTCTAGTACGGAAGCGTGTACTTGACCTAACCAGTCTCCTACGTTTGGTACTGGATCTAATGCCCTAAAACATGGTTTTGTCCTATTAATGTGCACGACATGCTCCATGCCTTCCGGGTTGGAATGCGTTCTTACACTCATGCATGGCGGAGTAATCCTTAGTATTTTGTATGGTCCGCACCAACGAGGTGTAAGTTTCCTAGATGTTCCTGGTGTGGTGTCGTGCCTATATACCCAAACTAACTCACCTGTTTGGTAGCGAGGTTCGCGGGTTCGCCTATTGTACCTTAGCTGATTTATCTCTTGCGCGGCTCTCATTGATTGGTATGCGCGTTCCCTAATAGAAGCCATCCAGCGCTGTGCGTTGGCTCTATACGAGTGAGCTCCAGTATATCCTGTGGCTGCACTATGCGTGTCATATTCTCCGGGGAGCCTAGGGTAGAATCCGTGCATGAGCAAGAATGGTGGATATTTTGTTGCTGTGTGTACTGATGAATTATACGCCATGATGCAAAATGGTAATGATACATCCCATGAGTGATGATCATTTTGTGGTACACTTACTCGTAACAAATATAGTAGGGTCCTATTAAATCTTTCAATTTCACCGTTTGCCTGAGGGTGATAAGCTAAACTCATATGTCGGAATATGTGCATTTCTTGACACAGGTTTTCAAACATATGTGCGGTGAAAGCACCTCCTCTGTCAGAATATAGCTCCCTGGGAGCTCCGTACTTGTTGACTACCTCATATAAAAATATGTGTGCGGCTGTGTGTGCATCCTGGTGCCTTATTGCCACTGCTATTGCGAATTTTGTGAATTGGTCGATGAATGCAATGACATAGCGGTTACCCGCTTGCGACCGAACTTGAATATCGAGTATGTCTACGAATACACGATACATTGGTTGATTTGCCAACGGAACCCTACCCAATCCGGTGGTTATCCGAGCAATTGGGTCCTTCGCGGATTGGCATAGAGTGCATCGCCTGATCCATTGCTGTGCGTGTTCTGACATACCCTTCCAGTAGTAAAATTGTTTTAATTTTGCTAGTAGTCGATCGCGGCCAGGATGTCCTCCATATAAGGTGTTATGTTCGTGTTTGAGTACCTGTTGTACTAGTGTAATTGGGACGCACAGTTTGTAATTTATGTCACCTGGCTGTAACGGATGCATGTATAATATTTTGGTGTCCTGAGCTAGCTCGAAGTAATGAGCTCGCATTTCTATTCTTAGTGCGCCCAATTCGGCCTTAGGCCGTGTTTTGTTGTATAGATACCACCAAATTGGACCCAGTTCTGGGTCATTTCTTTGGATGTACGGCAAGAGCCGTACTAGATTAAAATCTGGGAGGTCTGAAAAGAATGGTAGGTATATGTTTTCGTGAGTATCCTGTGCGTCCTCGATCCTAACTGTTGGCAAAATTTCAGTTTCATAGTGCATCATTAATTTCATGAGCCTATCAAATTCTTGCTCTGTTGGTAGTGTGGTTGCTCTTAGTCCTACAGTTTCTGATTCAGGCCGGTGTGGCCTTTTAGATCCTCGAGCCTGAGGTCCGACTCCAGAACCCGAGATGGTTGTAGTGTGTACTGGCATTGCCGGTGTTCCTCCTGGATCCATTCTGACTGGGATAGCACTGAGCGTGGCTGCTTGCTGTGTTAGCGTCGCTGGGGGTACTGTAGTTATCTGCGTGTCGGGAACTAGTTGCGATGGGATTGCCTCGGGGTTTGGCTGTCCTGGGGGAGCTATTGGGCTTCCTATTATCGCTGTTGGCGCCCCAGGTGTGAGCGGTGTCACTGTGCGTACGGGATACGGCAAGTGTGACTGATCCCACGCTGCGCAGGTTGTGGGTGGGCGAGGTCCGGTGGGTCGTCCCCGACCCATCATTAATATTTCATACGTGTCTCCTGTTTGTTCCTCGCTGATGGATGGGTCGTATCTAGGATCCCGCGACAACGCGTCAGCATTGCCGTTCTCTTTACCTGGTCTATATAGTATTTCAAACCCTCCGAATTCAAGTAGTAATTCACTGCGCCATTGAGATAAGCGTGAATTTCTAGGTGGTTTGTCAAACAAAGCTTTTAGCGGTTTATGATCGGTTTCGACATGAAATTTGTGCCCTACGAGGTAATGCTTAAAGTGTAGCGCTGCCCATCTGATTGCGAGAGCCTCAGTTTCGATTGCGGGGTAACGGCGTTGATAATCTAGCAGAGCCTTGCTCGCGTATGCAATGGGTTTAAGACCTTGTTTAGTTTTCTGCGAGAGCACTGCACCCATTGCGTATCCTGAAGCGTCCGTCTGCAAAATGAACGGCTGTGTAAAATCGGGATGTATTAATACTGGTTCATCTAATAGCGCTTGTTTTAGCTTCTTAAATGCATCCTCACACTTAGGAGTCCATTTAAATACTGCGTCTTTGCGTTTCAGTTCGTTCAGTGGTTCGCATATGTCTGAGTAGCTTGGTATGAATTTGTGATAGTAACCTACTAGTCCCAGGAAACTTTGAAGCTGCTTCAGCGTCTCCGGGCGTTTAAATTCCTCGATCGCTATTGCCTTTTCTGGGTCTGGTTTTACGCCTTCTGTACTAATTATGTGTCCTAAATATTTTAGACTACCTCTGCCAAAGTGGCATTTTGATGGTTTTAATTTTAAGTTTGCCCTACGAAAACGGTCGAAAACCCTGATTAGGTCAGCTAGGTGGTCTTCGAACGTTGGTGAAAATACTAGTATGTCATCTATGTAAATCAAACATTTTTCCCATTCCAATCCCTTTAAAATCATGGACATGCAACGTTGGAAGGCTCCTGGGGATGAGTTTAATCCAAATGGTAGGACATTGTATTCGTATTGTCCATGAACTGTTACGAAAGATGTTTTGTCCTTAGTTTCTGGGTCTAATTCTAGTTGCCAGAAACCCTTATTTAGATCTAAGCTGGACATTAATTTAGTATTCCTAAGGCATCCCAGAATATCATCTATTCTAGGTAATGGATATGCGTCCTGTTCTGCTACCGTGTTTACCTTCCGAAAGTCCACACAGAGTCGGAGTGAGCCGTCACTCTTGGTTACATACACTATTGGTGATCCCCAAGGTGAGCTTGATGGTGATATTAGTCCCGCATCTAGCATACTGTTTAATTCCTCTCTAAGCGGTTCGCGTAAGGAATGTGCTAATCGATACGGTGCTTGCTTAATTGGCTTAGCATCTCCGGTCTCTATGCGGTGCCTATGTTCTGTGTAGCGTCCTAAATCAAAATCATGCGTGCTGAAGACATCTGCGTTTTCAGCAATTGCGGTTTTCAACTGTTTTAGCTCAAACGGAGACAATAGGGTCTTATCAAAATCTATTTTACTCAAGACCGTTTGAGCTCTTTCGTGGTCAATTGACCTTTTCCCTGCCTCTATGTGTTGAATGATTCTTTCAGGATGTGCAGTAATGTTATTTAATTGCTTGGCAGGTTTGTGCTCCTCATACCGGATTAAATTCTTGTTTGTGTCTTTCAAGAACTGCACATTGGGGTTCATCATTACCTCAATGTGACCTATTGTTTGTCCGGCATAGATAGTGACCGGTGTGTTTCCGAAATTGATTACTGCGATTGGTATGGTTCTTTGACTTCTTAACACTAATGCATGTGCCATTGCGATGTCAACCATTTCTGGTGCGGGTACAAATAGTGCCGGTCCTACGCCTGTTTCTGCTATTTCTGGGATCGCATTAATGAATGTTTCAGTGTTTGGTTCTATTGTGGTGAGTTTCCTACACATTACCGCAATTAGTGGTGGGTCGTAGCGCTCTAGGCCTGCAAAAGGTATCTTAGCCTCTTCCTCATCCACTGCTATTTCTAAACAACGTTCCTTAAAATTTATAATGCACTTTGGCAACTGGGACATGAAATTTGTTCCTATGATGCAGTGATAAGGTGCTGTTTTAGTGACAAAGAATTCGGTTTGTACCTTTATGGACCCGATCGACAAAGGTACACTTATGCTGCCGTCTAATGCCAGTTCCTGTTTAGTGGCAGATACGATCCTAGTGGAATCGTCAGGCTGCGGCTGGAGGCCTAATTTATTTACCAAGTATTGGGACACGATGGAAACATCTGCCCCTGTATCTATTAGTGTGAGTACTGGCGTGCGGTACACAAATGCGTTGATTAGCAAGGGTGCGTCCATGTGATGTATTGCGTTGACCTGTCGGTGGTATGCTACGGTGCGATGTCCTCTGCGTTGGGCTCGCTCAGATACTGCGAATAATTCAGTAGGCTCTACTAGAACGACACTTTCATCTTCGTTAGTAGCGTTTATCCGTGCTGAACGGCGAGGACTCGTTGTACGTAATTCGAGGTGTTCGGTGGAAACAGCTGGAGCTGAAACCGTTGGTCGGGGCATGTTTGCGGTGCCATACTCATTGTCCGTCTTGATGTGCAATTCGGGTCGCCTTAGTTCCTCCCGGGCACATGGTCGTTGTTGCCACCAACGCTGTAGGCGTCCCTTTACACATTTAGGACAGAATCCAGCTTTCTTCCTAAAGTAGATTATTGCCCCTATTCCGGCAATTGCTAGCACGATGAGCATCCATAAGTAAGGTGCTACGCCAGTGGTGGTGATGTACGGGAAGTCAATTACTTTCTTCAACTGCTCGTCTGCTATTTGTTGTACCTGCAGGTTAGTTGCTTTGGCGTGTTCCAACGAGCTCCAAGCAATTGGTTTGAGCGGTATGTCCGGAAAGTCATGGACAGTGATGTTAGGCCCAATATGGATTGTGACTTCCTGCGCGTCTAGTGTGCTAGCCAGCATAAGTGGCCCGACCACGAGCTGGGTATAGTTGTTATGTGACAACCACAAAACCCCGTTGTCAGCAATGCTAATTGTCTCTCCTCGGGTAACGTGAGTAAGATGTTTCTTTCTGGAGACGACAGCCTTACGTTCAGCAGTTCGAATTAACACTCCTTGTGCCGTGGTGTAGACATCGGTATGGTTTGCCATTGGCCCGACCAATGCACTGTTCTTGCAAAGTTGGCGAGCTTCCTCTGGAGCGTCCTCACCCATGATGATCCAGTCCAAACAGCGCGATGTATGATCCGTTGCTAATGCGTGTATTTCGCAGAAGGCAATGCCTGGTCGCGTGTTGCATGCGTGTAGTTTTAGCACTTCATAGCGTGCGCGTTCAATCCGCGTAGCGTAGTCAGGCAATGGTAGTTTCATGTGAGCACTGCGTTCTGGAACGTTCCAGCCTACGTTGTAGATTCGGAAGTAGGGTCGGACGTCGTCCGACGTGATCAATGGCACCCGCAGTATGAAAGCAAATTTAAACGAGCCTAGATCGATGTGCACTGGGTAGATTTGTCCAAATTGGTATGCCAGTGCGGGTTCGCGTATTAAAATGGTTTGCGCTATCTGCGAGTTCTTTTGAAACAGATTCTTAAGCGTGGATGCGTCCACTACCTTAGGCGATAATTGACCACTCATCATGGCTTCCATGACAGCGTCAACCGAAGATCTAAGACTGGTGCGAAACATGTGGTTAACCAGCTCGCGGTGAACCCCCCTTACATAGCGTTGCTCTTGGCACCTTACCTGGTCGATTATAGTGACTACCTCCTGCATCTCATGGTGTAAAAATGAGTATAATTCCTCGTTAGCGTGCGTTAATTTCATGATCGCTCGCGAATTTCCATAGGCGACATTATATGTATTTCTCATTTCCTTAGATAGTGCGAGCACTTGTTTATTTAAGTCCTTAAGGTGTACAGCGTTGGTGAACGCTACACCGACACCAAGAAATCCTGTTACGACGCTTGGGGCTCCAGCTAAGGCAGCGAGAAAACGCTTCTTCCTAACCTTAGGTTCCTCACAAAGATGCGAATTCGCTTCGCAATATTCGCGCATCAATGCCATGTAATAGCTAGTGTCTAACACGCCTTGGTACGTACTTCTTAATTCTCTTTCTAATTCTTGTACCTTCTGTTGCAAATCCGGCATGGTAGTACAATTTGGGTTGGGACAACAATTTCCTAAACATGGTTTACCCCGGGGAGTGTATACACACCACGCCATACCAGTGGCTTGCCTGCTGGGTTGTAGTCCATCTAAGGATAGCCGTAAAATTATTGGTAAAAAGGTAGATTGCGAAGCGGTTATTACTAAGCCTTGCGGTTCGATTAGCGTGCCCACCTGTTGATTTACCATGGCTCCTAAGCGTGCAACTTGGTCTGAAAATGGCGTAGCAATTGCGTGAGTTTGCCCTAGGTAGTGGAGGATCAATAGAGCTAGTAGTAGTCCCATCAATTTAGTTCCCTTGTGTAGCAATCCGACCGCAGCTTCCATACCTTGTCCTGATATGTTTGGGGAGGACCGTACCGACCTGATCGGTGATGTCCGGCCACTCCCGTCGTTAGCATTATCATGCCCATTGCTGGCAACTCCAGTGTCCACGGCGAAGCTTAGCTCAGAAATGAGCTCGTCAGGGTCGAGTGAGTCAATCGCTGGTATGTTGAGTTCGTCACCGCTTGCGTCACTGAGTACTGCACTCAACTCACTTTCAAGTTCCTCTTCGTCGATGAATGTTATGTCCGCGTCAGGGTCCATGTTTGGAATTGAGTCCATGTCTTCCGTTGGGTCGTTTTGTCAATTGTTTTGAGCGGGCTTGCGCAACCATAATAGTCGTAAGTACAATAGTTCTTCGCGCTTTGGTTTACTAGCCATGTCAATGAAAGGGGCGTTAGCCATTATAGCGTACACGATGCGATGTAGTGACTGCACCGGAACCTTAGGTCCGGTTTCGTCGAATTCCGTAACTAGGTGGTCCAATAAGTACGGTGCGTCTATAATGGTTTCTAGAAACTCTAAGTTCGCTTCCCTATACGCTATAAGTTCATATGCCGTGTGTAATCTTTGCGTGCTACTTGATCGAATGGATACCGTCCC
Organism: Trileptium ribeirensis; assembly: GCA_030248225.1. NCBI lineage: Eukaryota > Metazoa > Nematoda > Enoplea > Enoplida > Thoracostomopsidae > Trileptium > Trileptium ribeirensis. The sequence continues at coordinate 730 of JASANE010000178.1, read as the reverse complement.
GTCCCTTCTGATGGTTCCATAGTCTGCAGACAGGTTTCCGGTGTAATCCCATTCGCCGTGATAGGTGATAAATGCACATTCTTCTCTAGGCATGAAATTTATATTGTGTCTTTCCTCGCACATGATGCATGTTTGAAGAATAGGAATCTGAGATCGGTACACCTCTGTGATTGCCTGCGTGATACTCATTGCGCTGATTACTCGGGCAACGATCTCCAAAAGTCCTTCAAGGTGTTTTAACATGCAACTGCTAACGTGTATCCCAGGCATAGTGTGTAGGAACGGAGATGCGAGCCCTAACAGCCCTGACAAAACGGCAGCGTCCCGCCGTCGGTTGATTCGGGCCGTTCCAGCCACTCGGGCCCTGAGCAACTGGTGGGCATGGCATATCCGCTCCGGCACAGCTAAGACCCTCCGATAAAATAATGTTCTCACTGGCATTCGATCTTCCCCGAAACGTAGCTTAGGCAGTGCGAGCATGTAATGGGGAAACTTTCCGTGACACTCCGGTTTGACTGCTGGTGCACATTCTGAATCCGGTCCCAGCAACACTAATCAGCAGATGTAAACTGACCAAGAAATACGACATATAATAACTTGTAAAGAAAGGTCCGCACCACACGCAACAATATTATGAGTTTAATATTAAAATCGTCAGCAGAACTTGCTGAATTTATCAATCTTGGCAAAGGCACGTTGTATTATGTAAATTAAAAAAGGCAAAAAAATA